>CM033477.1:164608979-164638979 GCA_019447015.1 Hymenochirus boettgeri | reverse complement strand
TACTGTACTATACTGTACTATACTGTACTATACTGTACTGTACTGTACTGTACTATACTGTACTATACTGTACTGTACTATACTGTACTATACTGTACTATACTATACTATACTATACTGTACTATACTGTACTATACTGTACTATACTATACTATACTATACTGTACTATACTGTACTATACTGTACTATACTGTACTGTACTGTACTGTACTATACTATACTATATATACTATACTATCTGCCATAAGTCCTGAGATTATCTGGGGTTCTTATTAAAGGTTCATTGGGAAAGTAAACGCTTTGTGATTCTGTTTATTGTCTATTCTATGTAATTATCTGGGCAGAAGATGAAATAAACCATCAAGTTACTAATGGAATAACCTGAAAAACGTAGATAAAAATAAATATTCCACAAGCAGCAAAGAAACTAATCCCTTTCACTATTAACTGTAAGGGATACGTCTCTTCTCTATGGTCTTATGGTGCAGGAGACACCACAAGGTTGGGGAATGTACTAGACAGCGGACTAGGTAATCTCTAGAGTAAATTTCTATTAGTATGTAGTTGAGGTTGAATAAAGACATACGTCCAACTAGGCCAACCTACTCAGCAATACTCACATTTCCTGCCTAACTGTTTATTGTATGAAGGTGTTTGAAGGGGGAAAATTCCTTCCGGACTTCAAGTGGCAATCGGAAATATCCCTGGATCAACTCTACTTTATATATCAATATATTTTATATTTTATTTTACATTGTTATAGTACATTATTATATTAGATTATTATATTAGATTATTATATTACACTATTATTGTACATTATTATATTACATTATTAAAGTACATTGTTATAGTACAATATTATATTACATTATTATAGTAAATTATTATATTACATTATTATAATAAATTATTATATTACATTAATATAGTATATTATTATATTACATTTTTATAGTACATTATTATATTACATCATTATATTACATTATTATAGTACATTATTATATTACATTATTATAGTAAATCATTATATTACATTATTGTAATAAATTATTATAGTAAATCATTATATTACATTATTGTAATAAATTATTATAGTAAATCATTATATTACATTATTGTAATACATTATTATAGTAAATCATTATATTACATTATTGTAGTACATTATTATAGTAAATCATTATATTACATTATTATTGTACATTATTATAGTAAATCATTATATTACATTATTATATTACATTATTATAGTAAATCATTATATTACATTATTATAGTACATTACTGTATTACATTAATATAGTACATTATTATATTACGTTATTATGAGCTGCATTTAACTGAATCATGTTCACAGGATGAAAATTTAAAAAGTCAGTGTCTATACAATTAAAGGACAAGTGCGTCCCTAAATTCACTTTTTTACCTACCATTATTAATGTACCCAGGGTGAGCAACTAAAACACTAGCAGGACGTTGCTTTATCCGCAGCTATAGGGCGAATTAGTGTAAAATCCACACTACTCAATGTACCCAATGCTAATCTAATTAAATTTAAAAAAGTTTAGAAGTTAGGACCTACCAGACTGGGGTTACCTTGACGTGGCTGGAAGGCTTTTCATTCATGTGATCACAGTAATGTATACTAAACCCCCTTTGTTTATAAAGTATGCCAGTGTGCAGATAATATGATATTGTATGGGGCCTAGGAATGTGCATTGATTATCATTTCTATGTTTATAATGTATGCCAGTGTGCAGATAATATGATATTGTATGGGGCCTAGGAATGTGCATTGATTATCACTGTAATATTCAATCCATCCAGGCCCGGTATTCTGTAATATTCAATCATCCAGGTCACGGTTAATCTGTAATATTCATCCATCCAGGTCACGGTATCTTATTTCTAGTAATATATCATCCATCCAGGTCAACGTGTAATAATTCTGTAATATTCATCCATCCAGGTCAGCGGTATATCTGTAATATTCATCCTCCCGGTCACGGTACATCTGTAATATTCATCCATCCAGGTCACGGTAATCTGTAATATTCATTCTATCCAGGTCACGTGTATATCTGTAATATTCATCCATCCCAGGTTCTGTAATTTGTCAATATTATCCATCAGGTCACGGTATATCTGTAATATTCATCATCCAGGTCACGGTAATCTCGTAATATTATCTCATCCAGTCACGGTATACTGTAATTTCATCTAAAGATCAACGAAGTAAAGCATCCTTCATCCAGGTCACGGTAATCTGTAATAGTCATCGTAACAGGTCACAGTATATCTGTAATATTCATCCATCCAGGTCCACGGTATATCTGTAATTTCTAATTTTGTTCATCCATCCCGTCACTGTATTATCTGTAAATATTCTATCCATCCAGGTCACGGTCATACTGTAATATTCATTCATCCAGTCACGGTATATCTGTAATATTAATCTATCCAGGTCACGGTATTCTTAATATTCATCCATCCGGGTCACGGTATATCTGTAATATCATCCATCCAGGTCACGGTAATTTGTAATATTCATCATCCGGGGGTCACGGTATATCTGTAATATTCATCCATCCAGGTCACGGTATATCTGTAATATTCATCCATCCAGGTCACGGTATATCTGTAATATTCATCCATCCAGGTCACGGTATATCTGTAATATTCATCCATCCAGGTCACGGTATATCTGTAATATTCATTCATCCAGGTCACGGTATATCTGTAATATTCATCTATCCAGGTCACGGTATATCTGTAATATTCATCCATCCAGGTCACGGTATATCTGTAATTTTCATTCATCCAGATCACGGTATACTGTAATATTCATCCATCCAGGTCACGGTATCTGTAATCTTCATCCTCAGGTACGTATCTGTAATATTCATCCATCCCGGTCACTATATCTGTAATATTCATCCAATCCAGGTCACGGTATCTCTGTAATATTCTCCATCCAGGTCCGGTATATCTGTAATATCATCTCATCCAGGTCACGGTATATCTGTAATATTCATCCTCCGGGTCACGGTATATCTGTAATATTATCCGTCCAGGTCCCGTATGCTGTAATTCACACATCCAGACACGGTCTATCTGTAATATTCATCCATCCAGGTCACGGTATATCTGTAATTTCATCAGGTCACGGTTTCTGTAATATTCATCCATCCAGGTCACGGTATATCTGTAATTTCCATCATCCAGGTTCACGGTATATCTGTAATATTCATCGTAATATTCATCCATCCAGGTCACGTATATCTGTAATATTCATCCATCCAGGTCACGGTATCTCTGTAATATTCATCCATCCAGGTCACGGTAAATCTGTAATTACCATCAGTCATGGTATATTGTCGTAATTTCATCCATCCAGGTCACGGTATATCTGTAATATTATCCATCCAGGTCACGGTATATCTGTAATTTCATCCATCCAGGTCACGGTATATTTGTAATATTCTCTCCATCCACGGTATATCTGTTATTCATCCATCCAGGTCACGGTATATCTGTAATTTCATCCATCCAGGTCACGGTATTCTGTAATATTCATCCATCCTTCACGTATATCTGTAATATTCATCCCATCCAGGTCACGGTATATCTGTAATATTCATCCATCCAGGTCACGGTATATCTGATATATTCATCTCAGTCACGTATATCTGTATATTCTCCATCCAGGTCACGGTAATCTGTAATATTCATCCATCCAGGTCACGGTATATCGTAATATTCACATCCAGTCACGGTATATCTGTAATTTCATCCATCCAGGTTCACGGTATGATCTGTAATATATCATTCATCCAGGTCACGGTAATATCTGTAATATTCATCATCCAGGTCACGGTATATCTGTAATATTCATCCATCCAGTCACGGTATATCTGTACTATTCATCCATCCAGGTCACGTATATCTGTAATATTCATCCATCCAGGTCACGGATATCTGTCATATTCATCCATCCAGGTACGTATATCTGTAATATTCATCCATCCAGGTCACGGTAATCTGTAATATTCATCCATCCAGGTCACGGTATATCTGTAATATTCATCCATCCAGGTCACGGTATAGATCTGTAATATTCATCCATCCAGGTCACGGTATATCTGTAATATTCATCCATCCAGGCACGGTTATCTGTAATATTCCCCCCAGGTCACGGTATATCTGTATATTCATCCATCCAGGTCACGGTATATCTGTAATATTCATCCATCCAGGTCAAGTATATCTGTAAATTCATCCATCCAGGTCACGGTATATCTGTAATATCTCCATCCAGGTCACGGTATATCTGTAATATTCATTCCCATCCAGGTCACGGTATATCTGTAATATTCATCCATCCAGTCACGGTATATCTGTAATATTCATTCATCCAGGTCACGTTATATCTGTAATATTTCATCCATCCAGGTCACGGTATATCTGTAATATTCATCCATCCAGGTCACGGTATCTCTGTATATCTCATCATTCGGTAATTTATATCATCATCCAGGTCACGTTATCTGTATATCATCCATCCAGGTCACGGTATTCTGTAATATTCCCATCCAGGTCACAGGTATATCTGTAATATTCATCCATCCTCACGGTATATCTGTATATTCCATCCATCCGTCAGGTATATCTGTAATATCATCCATCCAGGTCACGGTATATCTGTAATATTTCATCCATCCAGGTCACGGTATATCTGTAAATATATGCCATCCAGGTCACGGTATATCTGTAATTTCATCCATCCAGGTCACGGTATATCTGTAATATTCATCCATCCATGTCACGGTATATCTGTAATATTCATCCATCCAGGTCACGGTATATCTGTAATATTCATCCATCCAGGTCACGGTATATCTGTAATATTCATCCATCCAGGTCACGGTATATCTGTAATATTCATTCATCCAGGTCACGGTATATCTGTATATTCATCCATCCAGGTCACGGTATATCTGTAATATTCATCCATCCAGGTCCCGGTATATCTGTAATATTCAACCACCAGGTCACGTATATCTGTAATATCTCACTCCAGGTCACGTATATCTGTATATTCATATCGTAGGTATCGTAATTCATCCATCAGGTCACGGTATCTCTGTAATATTCACCACCAGGTCACGGTAATCTGTACTATTCCTCATCCAGTCACGTATATCTGTAATATTCATCCGTCCGGTCAGGTATATCTGTATTCATCTCGTCCAGGTCACGGTATCTGTAATATTCATTCATCCAGGACACGGTCTATCTGTATTCATCCATCCAGGTCCGTATATCTGTAATATTAACTCCATCCGGTCATGGTATATCTGTATATTTATCCACCCAGGACTTTCTCGCACTGTAAGGACAAGCAAGGCAACAGAACAGTTTTCTATTCTGTCATCTTGAACACCCCCAAAGGAGACACCTACCTTGGAGACAAAAGGAGGAATTATCACTTTATCAACAAGGAGGATGGGTGAGAAACTTGTCTAGAGGACCCTGACACAGCCGAAATGGAAGACCTGAGAACAACTTCACCTAAATGTATCTACAGCCTTGCCATAGCTAAACCTCTTTACTAACCTGACCACACGGAAAGAAGAGCTTTAAAGGGCATTTCCACCCTCCACTATGGCCCCCACTGTGTAGTTTAATAAAACCTTACCTTACATCTCTGCTCCTTATGGTTGTACTGCAGTAACTGTCACCTACCATATGGCAAAAGTTTATTTTTAGGGTGGACATACCCTTTAAAATACCTCAAGAAAGATTCCAGTATCACTTCTTCCGGCAGACAAGGGAAGATGCACAGTGGTACTCAACACCTCAGACTACCATGATAAGGGACCATGCTCCTGGCCGATTACAACACATATGAGACCTTAACAAGGATCCCCACAGCCGTTCAAGAAAGGGTAAGCATAGACTTACTACACACAGCTTCAAAAGGATAAAGCCATTGATCGAGCAATGTATCATCATCGCCTCTACCCTGGTGAGGCACATCCATGTATATATGGACTCCCAAAGTACATAAGAAGGGGCCCCACTAACCTTAGTCAGCAGCATCACCTCTGTAACATACAAGGTAGCAAAATACCAAGCCAACATTTTAGAGACCATTGGTGGGAAGTTCAAGCATCACATCAAACTCTCAGGATTTCACCAACAGATTGAAGATATATTACTCGGTGCAGAAGAAAACTATGGTTCCTATGATGTGAACCATTCTCTCTTCACTTGTATACCCACCAAGGAGGCTGTTTGTCATGTGAAAAACGGCTGGGCCAAGACTGCACTCTTACCCAGCAGAACTGATCTCAAACCCAGACACAGGTGTGTTCCTTGTTGACTGTGCCTGAATACCACCTATTTCAAATACAGGGATAATTTCTATAAGCAGAAACATGGATGTGCTATGGGAACTCCAGTTCACCTATTGTGGCCAACCTTTACATGGAGGAGGTAGAAAACAAGCGCTTAATACCTTTAAGGGCATAGCACCCAGCCACTGGATCAGATTATGTGGATGACACCTGGGTTAAAATCCACCAGAAGGAATGTACAAGCTTTCACAGAACACATTAATGTCGGTGGACCAAACTCCAAATTTACAAGGGAAGATACAAAACAACAAACTGCTTTCTTGGACTGCTTGGTAGAAGTCAGGGAGAATGGTAAAACTGGAAGTAGAGTTTACAGAAACCAACACACACAGATCAGTATTGATGTTTGACTCCCACCACCCTTTAGATCACAAGCTGGGGGCATTGGTAAGTATCGGGAAATAAATGGGTGCTCGGCCACTCAAACAGCTGTTGGCAATGTTGATAATCCAACGAGTGGGCCTCACGTTGCAGTTTTGTACGAAGCTTAAGCTCAGGTCATGGCCTGACATTGCTCACAGATCAAAAATGAGTGTTATTTCTCCTTTAATATAACTACTGTATATAGGATTAGAGATAGACGAACTTCCATTCAATGGGAACAATAGTGTAAAATATCTATGGTAATTACTGTAAATGGCTCTGGGACCTGGGAAACGGTCTGGGGATCACTCACATATCGTATGTGAGCTTCTGTTTTGAATGTTCGTGGTGTACCAAAAATCGAACGCAGCATTCGAGGGTTTCGCCGAATTCGAAGTTTACCGAACGCCACATTCAAGGGTTAATCGCCGCATTCGAGGGTTAGAAGCGCTAAAGCACAGGGTTAATTGCAAAAATCTTTGATTTCCAAAAATTATGAAAATAAGTCCACAAAAGTTTGTAGTTTGAAGAGTCTGAAGTATGAAGAGTTCGTACAAACTCATAAAATCCGTCTCAATTCGGGCTGGATTCTAGTTCAGTCCATCCTATAAAATCGGAATGTAGTAAATGGTAATTTCCAAATATTTATATTTTATTACCTTGGTGTATACAAACAGAAAAGAAGGATGGTCTGCATTCAATGGACAATCTTAGAGAAGATAAGGTGAGGGTCGCACTCAAAATCAATACTTTATTAAGTGACCAACATCAAAAAACACAACGTTTCGGGGGTAAGGTGCCCCCTTCCTCGGACACCTTACCCCCGAAACTTTGTGTTTTTGATGTTGGTCTATTATCCATGGAGGTTTGGACATTAGGGGAGTAAGGACCCCGGTTGGATAAACAGAGTGCATTGGGCTCGGTTTTGCTATCTGCATTCAATGGACCAACGGTAGTAGGGGGCCGCCACAATGACACAATCTCTGTCTTTAAACCACGTGTATGAAGGAAACATACGTGCATCAGCTGTTTTAAAAACGGCTGATCGTGGAGGGAGAGGGAGGAGGGATGCTGGGCCTCCAATCTTGTGTGTGTTGTGTTGGGGGCTGCAGGTACGCCCCGCCTACCACTATGTTTTGGTAGGTATGTGGGCAGATGTACATTGTCAGGCTGGGTCCTGGTATAATCAGTAGAATATGGGTTTCCTAGCCCGACACATACTTCAGCCATTAGGTCAAAGTGTCTCCAAAGAATGGAAACTTCAGAGCCATTTAACAGACATTACATATGGGATGTCAGGTTGATGACAAGCAAACATTCACCATCTGTCTGGTTGGATCTCGTCCCAGAGAGTAAACTGACACCTAAATAAACCTTATGGCCCCAACGTCCCAACAGCTCAACACGTCCAAATCTAATACACAGGAAACAACACAAAGGTTCTTGTACAGCTTCCGGCAAGAAGCCCCGGTTGTATTTCCAGGAGCCTCTCCTACCTTATTTACCTGATGTATAATCTTCTCTTTTATATGGAAAAGATGGATCTGTATCGTTTTAGGGACTACAGATGGAACCCGAACCAGAGTTTAAAACGACGTTACAGGTTTCTAACAAACTCAGACTTTAAAAAAAAAAACTCTGAACTTTGGTCAAAATTATCAACTTTTTGAGGATTTTCAAATTTTTGAAATTTATCAAATTTGTAAAACGATCCAGCCACTGTCCCGTCCATTTTACCAATGGCAGCTCACATAGCGCCCATTTTGTGTGTTGTTGGAGGAGTTTAGTTGGAGACCTGACAGTGTAGAGCTTTCTACACTTTCCCTTACCCAATGCATACTCTGAGGAGAGAAGCCTATGGGGAGTGAGGTATGTCCATTGGGGCCAAGCCTGCCTGACTCCCCAACAATGGTGGGTAATAAAAAGTGATTAGGAAGTTGAATTGAAGTCCCAGGGGTTCACATCAGGCCGGCATTTTGCAAGATGCTAACATTATCCCAGATGTTCGTGTGCTGGGCTGCCAAGTGGAATGCAAAACCATTTTACTTGATAGTGTCTATTTCCTGGGATGCTGGGAGTTAGAAATCATCCCTTATTTCTTGGATTTGTGGGCAATGCTATTTTATAGCCTGAGGCTGTGACGTACCTTCTGTTTATAAAAGTCTCTATTTAATTTCACAATTAGATGCTGATCCTTCAACAGACATCCAAGAAGAGAAACGTTCCCTGTCTACATTGGACCCACCATCCGTACGTACAGATAGAAATATGGTCCAGGAGAAGGTTAGAGACATGACCCTCTGTAAGGTGGTGAAGGCGACGTCATGTGGGTCTAATTCACCTGCTATGGCTCAGTTTCCAGATTTCATTCATCACGTCCCCAGTAAAACAGATCTACAGATCTCTAACCCTACACCACATCAATCTCCATGAGATGTCACGTCACCGCGCTGAATGTTCGGATGCGTTGGGTTCCTGGAATTACTTGACATCAGATATTCCTTCTTTCCCCTATGGAGTGGGATCTGAACTGCCTGTATTGGAAGGGATTATCCCGTGCCGAATGAATGGTATCACTTACACAATTTCCTTTCTTTTTCCCACAGAGAGACTCGGATCAAGTTTAGAACAATGAATAAAAACACGAGAAGAACATGAATAAATAATAAATGGGGGGTTCACCCCACAATATTAATTGAAAAAACTTCCTGTAGATTTTCTATTTTTTTTCCCTATATAAACTTTCCCCCTCCCCCATGCCATGGCCTATGGTCTATATTATTTTCTCATCCTAATCACAGACAGAACTTAACCCCAATGATTAGGGTTTCGCACGCAGCTCGGTCTTAACTGGGCACAGAGCCAAGAGCTGACCCTTCAGGGCGATGCTGCACGGGTGGCCATAGCGGCTCTTGTTGTGTCCGGTGATTGTCTCTTGATTGCGACTTATTAGTACCATTTATTCTGAGAACCAGAAATAGCAGTTAATATTCTAACATTTCATTTACCAACATGGAAATCTTAATGGGAAATATCCAATCTCTGTATTTGTTGTATGTTGTTTAGATTGTACGTATATTATTGCACGCTTTACAATTATTTACTATACAATCACTTCAATTCAGGCCCTGCCCCAAAGAGCTTACAATTCTATCACATGTATTTGACACATACAACCTATCAGTATGTCTTATGATTGTAGGGAAACGGAGTGCCCGGAGGAAACCACACAGCACGGGGAGAACATACAAACTCCTTGCAGATGTGTCCAAGGGTGGAATCGAACTCAGGACTCAGAGTTGCAAGGTATCAGTACTAACCACTGAGCCAACCGTACTAACCACTGACCACCGTGCTGCCATTATATAAATAAATATTGTATAAATAAAGAACAATTATTTTTATTAGATTTGGGGTAGTTGTATTTAAACTATTAACCACGTAAGGGCAATTCCATCATTTGGTGGATTCCACCCATTTGGTGATTCCGCCATTTGGGGGCGATTCCTCCATTTGGGGCAATTCCGCCATTGGGCGATTCCGTTGTGTGGGCCGATTCCGTCATGTGGGCGATTCCGACATTTGGACGATTCCACCATTTGGGGCGATTCCACCATTGGGGGGCGATTCCGTCATTTGGGGCGATTCCACCATTTGGGGCGATTCTGTCATTTGGGGTGATTCCACCATTTTGGCGATTCTGGCATTTAGGCAACCCCATTATTACTTGGAGGGACTGATTAACTGCAAGTTCTGTGTTCCAGAACTAAATTCATTCAGATGTAGAATTGGATGACAAGCACAGACCGGAGCATCGAGCAAAGACCCAGGTTTCCAGACCTGACTACAACCAACATGATAATGAAACAAGCTGCACATAGTATCAGGATGGGAAACTATTATGTTCCTCATTAAAATCCTTTCCTACCTACAGGGGCAGAATCATCCTCACTCTCTATGATCTAATCTAGTCCCAGAATAAATGATATGAAAACAAGGTATAGACCCTGTCTTCGGAAATGTACATCTGTACATTGTAGTATATATAAATAGAGTTGCATCAATGCTTTGGTCCGTCATTGAATCGTGAGTGTGTTTTGGACCAGAACAATGGAGTATTTTAAAAGGCAGCACCCACGGAATAATAATATTTACATCATACATATTCAGGGAATTCTTCCATTAACCAGCGATGACAGGTGGGACGGTCGAATTATCTAATTACAGTGTATGATTATGTAGTGGTTTATGATGATGAAGGTGAAATCTCGCACTTCCTCTCTGGCTCCTTTAACAGACACTTCATGGCTCCTCCCCTTATTCATTCCCCACCACTTTTAGTGCCCTAGACAGGGAGATTTCTACATCTGCCACTTGTAGTTTCCTCAGTTTAAAGAAGTGTGAGATTAACTGTAAACTATTGTAGACTTACTGTTGACTTACCATGATTTTACGTAGATTACCATAGATTTACTGTTGACTTACCATAGATGTTACTGTAGACTTACCATAGATTTACTGTGTAACTTAACCAAGATTTACTGTAGACTTACCATAGATTTAATGTAGATTTAACATAGATTTCCTGTAGATCTATACGTGTAAAGGAATTTGGCTTCTCTATGACAAGTGGACAATATTCATTTCAGTTGGTCTGAGTGATAATTAGATAATGTAGTGTAGGGTATAAATAGATATAAAATATCATTTTGGTTGGTTGGGCAGGTTGGGGTCAAGGATAAAGCTAGAAATGGTCAAGTTTGGCTGAATTGGACTACATTAGAATGTCCGTGTGCTGGTTCTAACCCATGGAGGCTGTAGAGAGGAAGTTGAGGTCGGGCCATTTAGTAATTAACATGTGAACTGGACTTTATTTTTAATTCCAAGATCAGTGTCTCCTTCCCCCTCTCTTATTGGCTTCAATCTGCCTCACGTAGATGTCAAATGGCTCCGCCAGCTGTGTGGGAACACCGACCCACCAAATAGAAGACATTCACTTGAACTTATGTATCTAGTGCCGTGTCCCCTTTCCCCTCTCAAATCGCACAGCAGAAGCCATGTTTGGTGTTGGGCTTGGAAGGTCCCGAATAGTTCCATAGCACAGAAATAAAGCACATTACTGGGAGATGACCAGTGGTGGGAGCAGCGAACAATCTGTTTATTTTCCCCTATCTTTAAATTTGTCATTTCAGGGGCTGCTGGAAATGTAGTTCCAGAAACAGCTGCAGGACCTAAACCAGCAGTGTGTGTGTGTGTTGTGGTGTGTGGTGTTGGTGTGTGTGTGTGGTGTGTGTGTGGTGTTTTTACTAAGTAGCAGCATTACCCTGCAAGGATTTACGATAAAGGAAAGCACAGTATGGATAAAGTAGAAGGTAACTCATAGCCGGATTTTATGTCAGGCTTCCCAATAAATAAGGAACATAGAATGCGCATGTAAAAAAGAAAATAAAACTTGGTTACCGATCTCAGATGGAAACCCCTTTTTTCTGCAGAGTTTTCAGGTGTGTGTGTGTGTTTTGTTGTGTCCACTCATATTGCCTGTAAGACACCCGTATGTTGCACCACGCGGACGTCACACGGCGCCACATTGCTACATGGCACCATGCATGATGTCACGGAGCCACCAGAATTAGACATGTACCTAATATAGGACCCACAGGGGAAAGGTCTGGCTGCCTGCTGAGGAGGGAATAAATGTCACTTATATATTTTAATAATGAAAAAAAAACAACTACTAAATGTCGGTAGCCTCACCTGGGGTCACATTGTTAGTAAGCAGAAAGGGGGGGCTATAATTTATATAGTGATAATCACCCCCAACTGTAAATTAATAAGGTATTAGAAGTCACAGAGGAGTTCCGTGACCATATAAAAGCACAAGGCCGCAGGCCGAGTACCTATTATACAGGGCACGGAACTCCAAGGTGATTCTAATATCCTATAATTTACAGTTGGTGTCTATTTATTATAACCTAACCCTTTGTGGCTTCTGTGTTTCCTTCTCCTCCCGGAACTTTAATTATAAGGCTATAATCTTACAGTTCCTCCCATAGAATCCATTACAGGGGGTAGGTTATATAATTATAAATCATTACACCAAGTGAGTCTATAGTTGCGGGATAATAAAATGGGGGATAATAGAGATAGAATTGTATTTATAAACAATAGGATCGGTAGGGGAAAGATAGATATGTAATGGGATATAGAGAAGGAAATGTATATAATAAACAATAGGGTCGGTAGGGGTGAATAATATGTAAATGGAATAATAGAGATACGAAATGTATTATAATAAACAATAGGGGTCGGTAGGGGTGAGATAGAATGTAAATGGGATATAGAGATAGGAAATGTATTATAATAAACATAGGATTCGGTAGGGTTGAGAAGATATGTAAATGGGGATATAGAGATACAAATGTATTATAATAACAATAGATTCGGTAGGGGTGAGATAGATTGTTAAATGGGGTAATAGAGTATGAAATGTATTATAATAAACAATAGAGTCGGTAGGGGTGAATAGATATGTAAATTGGGATAATAGAGATACGAAAGGTATTATAATAAACAATAGGAGTCGGTAGGGGTAAGATAGATATGTAAATGGATAATAGAGATAGGAAATGTATTATATAAACATAAAGTCGGTAGGGGTGAGATAATATGTAAATGGGATAATAGAGATAGGAAATGTTTATATAAACAATAGGGGGTCGGTAGGTGAGATAGATATGTAAATGGGGATAATAGAGATAGGAAATGTATTATAATAAACAATAGGGGTCCCGTAGGGTGATATATATGTAATGGGGATAAAGAGATAGGAAATGTATTATAATAAACAATAGGTGCTGGTATTAGGGTGAGATAGATAGTGATAATGGGGATAATAAGATGGAAATGTATTACATAATAAACAATAGGAGTCGGTAGGATGGTGAGTAGATATATGTAAATGGGGATAATGTAGAGTAGGAATGTATTATAATAAACAAGGAGTCGGTAGGGTGAGAAGATATGTAAATGGGGGATTAATAGAGAAGGAAATGTATTATATAACAATAGGAGTCGGTAGGGGTGAGATATATTGTAAATGGGGATAAGAGAGATAGGAAATGTATTATAATAAACATAGGAGTCGGTAGTGGGTGATAAAGATATGTAAATGGGATAATAGAGATAGGAAATGTATTATAATAAACAATAGGAGTCGTACGTGGTAATATAGATTATGTAATGGGGATATAGAGATAGGAAATGTATTATAATAAACAATAGAGTCGGTAGGGTAGATAGATATTTAAATGGGGATAATAGAGATAGAAATGTATTATAATAAACAATAGGAGTCGGTAGGGGTGAGATAGATATGTAAATGGGATAATAGAGATACGAATGTATTATAATAAACAATAGAGTCGGTAGGGGTGAGATAGATATGTAAATGGGATAATAGAGATACGAAATGTATTATATAAACAATAGGAGTCGTAGGGGTGAGATAGATTATGTAAATGGGATAATAGAGATACGAAATGTATTATAATAAACAATAGGAGTCGGTAGGGGTAGATAGATATGTACTGGGATAATAGAAGATACAAATGTATTATAATAAACAAAAGCATCGGTAGGGGTAAGATAGATATGTAATATAGGGAGAAATAAAGAAGGGTGAGGGGAAGATCCGAAAGTATTATAATAACAATAGGGGTCGTAGGGGTAAGAAATAGATATGTAAATGGTATAATAAGATACGAATGTATTATAATAAACAATAGGGTCGGTAGGGGTGAGATAGATATGTAAATGGGAAATGAGATACGAAATGTTATTATAATAAACAGGAGTCGGGTATGGGTGAGATAGATATGAAATGTAAATGGAACTAAATGTAATTATAATAAACAATAGGAGTCGGTAGGGGTGAGATATATATGGTAAATGGGATAATAGGATATCGAAATGTATTATAATAAACAATAGAGTCGGTAGGGGTAGATAGATATGTAAATGGGATAATAGGATCGAAATGTATTATAATAAACAAAAGGAGTGGTAGGGGTGAGATGATATGTAAATGGGATAATAGAGATTCGAAATGTTTATAATAAACAATAGGTCGGTAGGTGTAAGATAGAATGTAAATGGGATAATGAGGATCCGAAATTATTATATAAACAATGGGGTCGTATTAGGGCGTGATAGATATGTAATTGGACCATAAGCCTACTTTATTCTTAAATGTTGCTGGCTTCCTCCTCCACTGAAATGCCATTTTTAGCTCCGCCCAATGACATTGTCCAAATCTCCCACATCACCTTTGCCACTAAAAGTTCCAGCCGTTTAAAGAGCACACACGTGACATGAATGTACTTCACCACGAGCATGCACGTGTGTGACATCACCTCGACACGCATGCACTCTTCAAATGGCTGCAACATTTACTGGCAAGGGATTTTGGACAATCTGGTGGGGGTGGAGCTAAAAATGGCATTTCAGTGGAGAGGAAGCCAGCAACATTCAAGCAGTAAAGGTAGGCTATGGCAGGGGAATAGAACAAAAAAAAGGTTACACACCTTAAGATTTAAAGCCACAGTTATCCAGTAAGCTAAATTTGTTTTCACAGTGTACATACCCTTTAACCTCCCAGGGTCCCCCATGTCCATAGGCCCCTTTAACATCCCAGGGTCCCACATGTCTATAGGCCGTGTTCAGACCATCACTCACATTAATCGGACACCAAACAGAGGCCCCAGTAATGTTTCACCCTCTCACCGTTACAACCAGTCCCCCATTCCACACCCTATAACCCCGTGAGTAGACCGTACCCGTCCCGACATTACCCGGTGCTCTGCGCGCTCCCAGCTGACATGGCGACTACTGACCGAACCGCCTGCCAATGCGTCGGGCTGATGCGTCACCACGCAAATCCGCACGTACATCAGCTGCTCCACTCACTGAGTTGTACTTCCGAAGCCACGCCCACTTGAGCCAACGCGCTCTCGCGAGACTGTCTATTTGATGGCGCGATAGTGACGCGTTTCACTCTATCCATGTTAGGCGGGAGTCGGAGAAGGGCCTTGTAGGTCCTTATTGACTGGATATTGATTTTAACTAGATAAATTAATATAGCCCCCGTCTGAGGCCAGTTCGTGTTATTATACACTGGTGTAAGATAAGATGTTATAAACTACATTCCCAGCATGCTTTATGATCATGCTGGAGCTGTAGTTCCTAAACGTCTGAGATACTTGGTAATTTACACTGTAATGTTACATGGTATGTGGGGGGCATTTACACTGTCCGCATCCCCCCTAACCCACAACGACACTTTCAATTGTACCGACCTGACGGTTAACGTAGGATAACCACGAAATGTACTAAACACCCCAACGCGGGATATTATTATGTCATAATCCACATACCCCCGGGTTTTTATAATCCACATACCCCCTAACGGACACCCTAATGCATTTTGTGATCTGGATGGATGAATGTTACAGATATACCATGACCTGGATGAATGAATATTACAGATATACCATGACCTGGATGGATGAATATTACAGATATACCATGACCTGGATGGATGAATATTACAGATATACCATGACCTGGATGGATGAATATTACAGATATACCAGTGACCTGGATGATGAATATTACAGATATACCGTGACCTGGATGGATGAATATTACAGATAACCGTGACCTGGATGAATGAATATTACAGATATACCGATGACCTGGAATGGATGAATATTACAGTAACCGTGACCTGGTGATGAATATTACAGATATACAGTGACCTGGATGGATGAATATTACAGATATACCGTGACCTGGATGATGAATATTACGATATACCGTGACCTGATGGATGAATATAACAATACTGACCACCTGGATGAATGAATATTACAGATTACCGTGACCTGGATGGATGAATATTACAGATATACCGTGACCTGGATGAATGATATTACAGATATACCGTGACCTGGATGGATGAATATTACAGATAACCTGACCTGATGAATGACATACAGATATACCATGACCTGGATGGATGATATTACAGATATACCATGACCTGGATGAATGAATATTACAGATATACCATGACCTGGATGGATGAATATTACAGATATACCATGACCTGTGGATGAATATTACAGATATACCATCACCTGGATGATGAATATTACAGATATACATAACCTGGATGATAAATATTACAGATATACCAGATCTGGATGGATGAATATTACAGATATACCTAACCTGGATGGATGAATATTACAGATATACCATAACCTGGATGAATGAATATTACAGATATACCATACCTGGATGAATGAATATTACAGATATACCATGAACTGGATGGATGAATATTACAGATATACCATGACCTGGATGGATGAATATTACAGATTACCATGACCTGGATGGATGAATATTACAGATATACCATACCTGGATGAATAATATTACAGATATACTGACCTGGAATGGATGAATATTACAGATATACGTGACCTGGATGATGAATATTACAGATATACCATAACCTGGATGAATGATATTACAGATATACCATAACCTGGATATGAATATTACAGATATACCGTGAACCTGGATGATGAATATTACAGATATACCATGACCTGGATGGATGAATATTACAGATATACCATAACCTGGATGAATGAATATTACAGATATACCGTGACCTGGATGGATGAATATTACAGATATACCATAACCTGGATGAATGAATATTACAGATATACCATAACCTGGATGGATGAATATTACAGATATACCATAACCTGGATGAATGAATATTACAGATATACCGTGACCTGATGATAATATACAGATATACCGTAACCTGGATGGATGAATATTACAGATATACCGTAACCTGGATGAATGAATATTACAGATATACCGTGACCTGATGGATGAATATTACAGATATACCGGACCTGGATGGATGAATATTACAGATATACCATACCTGGATGAATGAATATTACAGATATACCGTGACCTGGATGGATGAATATTACAGATATACCATAACCTGATATAATATTACAGATATACCATAACGGATGGATGAATATTACAGATATACATAACCTGGATGAATGATATTACATATACGGACTGATGATGATATACAGATATACCATAACCTGGATGATAATATTACAATATACCATAACCTGGATGAATGAATATTACAATATATACCATAACCTGGATGGATGAATATTACAGATATCCATAACCTGAGAATGAATATTACAGATATACCGTGACCCTGGATGGATGAATATTACAGATATACCATACCCTGGATGGATACGATACCAGATATCCATAACCTGGATGAATGAATATTACAGATATACCGTGACCTGGATTGATGAATATTACAGATATACCGTGACCTGTGGTGTAATATTACAGATATACGACCTGGAGGATGAATATTCCAGATATACCGTGACCTGATGGATGAATATTACAGATATACCGTGACCTGGATGATGAATATTACAGATATACCGTGACCTGAGATGAATATTACAGATATACGTGACCTGGTGGATGAATATTACAGATATACCGTGACCTGGATGGATGATATTACAGATATACCGTGACCTGGATGAATGAATATTACAGATATACCGTGACCTGGATGGATGAATATTACAGATACCGTGACCTGGATGGATGAAATATACAGATATACCGGACCTGGATGGATGAATATTACAGATATACCGTGACCTGGATGATGAATATTACAGATATATATACCGTGACCTGGATGGATATATTACAGATATACCGACCTGGATGAATGAATATTACAGATATACGTGACCTGGATGGATGAATATTACGATATACCGTGACTGTGAATGAATATACAGATATACCGTGACCTGGATGGATGAATATTACAGATATACCTGACCTGGATGATTGAATATTACGATATACCATGACCTGGATGGATGAATATTACAGATATACCGACCCTGGATGATGAATATACAGATATACCATGACCTGGATGGATAATATTACAGATATACCATGACCTGGATGGATGAATATTACAGATATACATCACCGGATGGATGAATATTACAGATATACCATACCTGGATGAATGAATATTACGATATACCATGATCTGGATGGATGAATATTACAGATATACCATAACCTGGATGGATGAATATTACAGATATCCCATAACCTGGATGAATTGAATATTACAGATATACCATGACCTGGATGAATGAATATTACAGATATCATGATCTGGATGGATGATATTACAGATATACCATGACCTGGATGTAATATTACAGATATACCATGACCTGGATGGATGAAAACAGATTACCATGACCTGGATGAATGAATATTACAGATATACCATGACCTGGATGGATGAATATTACAGATATACCGTGACCTGATGAATGATATACAGATATACCATAACCTGATGGATGAATATTACAGATATACCATGACCTGATGATGAATATTACAGATATACCGTGCCCTGATGGATGAATATTACAGATATACCTGACCTGGATGGATGAATATTACAGTATATCCATAACCTGGATGAATGAATATTACAGATATACCGTGACCTGGATGGATGAATATTTACAGATATACCATAACCTGGATGAATGAATATTACAGATTACCATAGACCGGATGTGATGAATATTACAGATATACCATACCTGATGAATAATATTACAGTATCCGTACCTGGATGGATGAATTTACAGATATACCGTAACCTGGAGGATGAATATTACAGTATACCGTAACCTGGATGAATGAAATATTACAGATATACCGTGACCTGGATGGATGAATATTACAGATATACCAGACCTGGATGGTGAATTTACAGATATACCATGACTGGATGATATGAATATTACAGATATACCGTGACCTGGATGGATGAATATTACAGATATACCATAACCTGGATGAATGAATATTACAGATATACCATAACCAGGATGGATGAATATACAGATATCCATAACCTGGATGAATGATATTACAGATATACGTGACCTGGATGGATGAATATTACAGATATACCATAACCTGGTGGATGAATATACAGATATACCATAACCTGATGAATGATATACAGATATACATAACCTGAGGTAATATTACAGATATACCAGAACCTGGATGAATGAATATTACAGATATACCGTTACCTGGATGATGAATATTACAGATATACCATAACCTGGATGGATGAATATTACAGTATATACCATCCCTGGATGAAAATTTACAGATATACCGTGACCTGGATGGATGAATATTACAGATATACCATGACCTGGATGGATGAATATTACAGATATACCATCCTGGATGAATGAATATTACAGATATACCGTGACCTGGATGGATGAATATTACAGATATACCGTGACCTGGATGATGAATATTACAGATATACCGGACCTGGATGGATGAATATTACAGATATACGTGACCTGGATGGATGAATATTACAGATATACCGTGACCTGGATGGATGAAATTACAGATATCCGTGACCTGGATGGATGAATATACAGATATACCGGTGACATGGATGGATGAATATTACAGATAACCGTGACCTGGATGGATGATATTACAGATATACCGTGACCTGGATGATGAATATTACAGATATACCGTGACCTGGATGAATAATATACAAAGATATACCGTGACCTGGATGGATGAATATTACAGATATACCGTGACCTGATGAATGATATTACAGATATACCGTGACCTGGATGGATGATATTACAGATATACCGTGACCTGGATGGATGAATATTACAGATATACCGTGACCTGGATGGATGAATATTACAGATATACCGTGACGATGGATGAATATACAGATATAACCGTGACCTGGATGAATGAATACAGATATACCGTGACCTGGATGAATGAATTTACAGATTTACCTGAATTGGATGAATGAATACAACAGATATACCAGTGACCTGGTGAATGAATATTACTATACCATGACTTGGATGAATGAATATGCAGATTACCAGACTTGGATAGATATTACAGATATCCATGACCGGATGGATGAATATTACAGAATAATTTACAGATATACCATGACCTGGATGATAATATCGAATGATAACGTATACCTAACCTGGATGAATGAATATTACAGATATCATGACTTGGATGAATGAATAAAGAATTTACAGATATACACTGACCTGGATGAATGAATATTACACGATATACCATGACCTGATGAATGAATGTTACAGATACCAAGACCGGATGATGAATGTTCAGATATACCATTACCGGATGGATGATATACAGTATACTGACTGAATGATATATACAGATATACCATGACCCGATGGATGAATATTACAGATATACCATGACCTGAGGATGAAATTACAGATTACCATGACCTGGATAATGAATTTACAGATATACTATGACCTGGATGATGAATATTACAAATACCATGACCTGGAGGATTAATATACAGATATACCATGACCTGGATGAATGAATACTACAGATATACCATGACCTGGATGAATAAATACACAGATATATCATCCCTGGATGAATGAATAATTACAGATATACCATGCCCTGGATGAATGAATATTACAGATATAACATGACTTGGATGAATGAATATACAGATATAGCAATGACCTGGATGAATGATATTACAGATATACCATGACCTGGATGGATGAATATTCAAGATATACATGACGTGGATGGATGAATATTACAGATATACCATAACCTGGATGAATGAATATTACAGATATACGTGACCTATGGATGAATATTCAGATATACCGTGACCTGGATGAATGAATATTACAGATATACCATGACCTGATGGATGAATATTACAGATATACCATGACCTGGATGGATGAATATTACAGATATACCTGACCTGGTGGATGAATATTACAGATATACCGTGCCCTGGATGGATGAATTGATAATACCATGACTGGATGGATGAATATTACAGATATACATGACCTGGATGGATTGAATATTCAGATATACCGTGACCTGGATGGATAATATTACAGATATACCGTGACCTGGATGAATGAATATTACAGATATACCGTGACCTGGATGAGAATATTACAATATACCATGACCTGATGGATGATATTACAGATATACCATAACCTGGATGAATGAATATTAACGATAATACCGTGACTGGATAGATGAATATTACAGATATACGTGACCTGGTAGGCATGTATACATACACACTGCACATTGTGTTGGATTGATCCATAGTGTGATTTGAGTGTAGTTGCTATACAACCCTCACGTGTTTTTGATTGATACAGAGTGGGAGTATGTAGGTGCTATACCCACTGCACATTGTGTTGGATTGATACCATAGTGGGATTTAGTTAAGGTGCTATATACACACCGCACATGGTGTTGATGGACCCATAGGTGATTTATGTAAGGTCTATACACACTGCACATTGTGTGGTTGTACCATATTGTGATTTAGTGTAAGGTGCTATACACCCGCACGATTGTGTTGGATTGATACCATAATGTGGATTTAGTGTAAAGGTGCTATCCACCTGCACATTGGTTGATTGATACCATAGTGTATTTAGTGGTAATGTGCTATACCCACTGCAATTGTTGTTGGATTGATACCATAGTGTGTTTAGTGAGGTTCTATACCCACTGCACATTGTTTTGATTGATACCATAGTGTGATTAGTGTAAGGTGCTATACACACTGCACATTTGTTGGATTGATACCATATGTGATTTAGTGTAGGTGCGATAACACCCTGCACATTGGGATTGGATTGATAACATAGTGGTGATTTAGTTTAAGGTGCAATACACCTGCACATTGTGTTGGATTGATAACATGTGTGTATGCAGTGTAAGGTGGCGATACACACTGCACATTGTGTTGGATTGATACCATATGTGATTTAGTGTACGGTGCTTCATACACCCTGCACATTTGTTGATGTATACCATAGTTGTGATTTAGCTGTCCGTGCTTATCACCTGCACAGTGTTGATTGGATACCATATTGTGATTTTAGTGTAAGGGTGCTATACCCCTGCACCTTGTGTTGGATTGATTACCATATTGGTGATTAATGTAGAATAGGTGCGATACCACTGCACAAATTGTTGTTGGGTGAATACCATAGTGTGATTTAGTGTAAAGGTGCTATACACACTGCACCTTGTGTTTGATTGATACATAGTTGTTTTTAGTTAAGTGTGTCTATACACACTCCATTGTGTTTGGATTGATACCACTAGGGTGATTTTATTGTAATGCGATACACACTGCACATTGTGTTGATTGATACCATAGTGTGATTTAGTGTAAGGTGCTATACACACGCCCAGTGTGTTGGGGATTGATACCATAGTGTGATTTAGTGTAAGGTGCTATACACACTGCACTGCACATTTGTTTGGATTGTACCATAGTGTGATTTAGTTGTAAGGTGCTATACACACTGCACATTGTGTTGGATTGATAACCATAGTGTGATTAGTGTAAGTTGCTATACCACTGCACCATTGTTTGGATTGATACCATAGTTGTGATTTAGTGTAAGGTCATCACCTGCACATTGTGTTTTGATGATACAATGTGGATTTAGTTACGGTGCGATACACCCTGCACATGTGTTGGAGCTGATACCATAGGTGATTTAGTGTAAGTGCTTATACCCTGTCACATTGGGTTTGGATTGAATACCATCGTGTGATTTAGTGTAAGTGCTATACACACTGCCACATTGTGGTTGCTTGATCACCATAGTGTGATTTAGTGTAAGGTGCTTATACCACTGCACATTGTTGTTGGATGATACCATATTTATTTAGTGTAAGGGGCGATACACACTGCACATTGTGTGGACTGATACCATCGTTGATTAGTGTAAGGGGTCTATACCCACTGCACATTGTGTTGGATTGATACCATAGTGTGATTTAGTGTAGTGCTATACACACTTGCACTTGTGTTGGATTGATACCCTAGTGTGATTAAGTGTAAGGTGCTATACACACTAGCACATTGTGTTGGATTGATACCATAGTGTGAATTTAGAGTGGTAAGGTGCTATACACACTGCACATTGGTGTGATGATAACATGTATCATCAGTTTCTAACCCTTTTTCTCAGTTCTAAACCGACCATACAAATTCAAACTCCATGTGGTTACCTGAAACCTGACTGCAACCCGGGTACCCTTATGTACCCAACCCGACCCAGGATCTAGGATACACCTTGTTCATACATGATAAAGTCTTGTCTCAAAACCAATCACAGGAGCAGCTTCATTCCCGGCCCCTCCTGAAACCTTCATGAATAGACAGACCACCACAGAAGCCCTGCACGAAGCAGCCGAAGAAACGAGGGCTGGTAAATAGATATAGAGCACACTTTGTGCATTTATCACCTCCAAGTTTTTGTGTGGTAATTGAGGGCTAAATTGAAAAGTTGTTTGGGGAGTAACACACTGTTTAAAAAAAAAAAGCTAGATGACCTTCAAATACAATTTAAACAACCCCGTAAATGCCAATTTCCCTTCATGTTTAGTTCATTTGTTTTGTCATTTACTGAACATTTTTTGAACCTTTCATTCTGATAGGAAAACTGTAATCGCTCTGCTTGACATCTAGTGGAAAGAAATACAAACGCACAGATTCCTGTTATTTTCTCAAACCATCAGATTATATAGTGTTTTTTTTACTGGTCAACTACATTTTGGAAACATAAACGATATCTGGATTGGTTTCTGCAGATGAAAGGACACGGTTTTCTTTTTTTGCTCTTCTTATGTAATTATGCCCAATATGTCTTAAAAAATATAAACTAGGTACAGTAAATCATGGTCAAATGGGCAACAATAAAAGCATCCCAATCAAACGTGCCTATTTCTTGAGCAAAAGTTCCCAGTGGAGGCCCCTGGTCCCCATTCAGGATCTGTATTTACCCACCAAACTGATTTAAGCTCTATTGGAGAGTGACTGATTTTCCTTCTAATTTTGCATACTAGCAAAATTGTGGCCCCGTCAGTGCAACATGAAATTATGTGCTCTGTGTTTTCGCTATGTGGTGTATATAGGGATAAGACTCTTTACACAGAGTCTATTTTAGACTGTTTACTCAGACCGTCAACCAGCTTCTAGAGGACCAAATAGGATATCTGCAGGGTCGAGAAGTAGAGACCCAGGCAATCCCGGCCACACTGTGTGGTTGAAACTAAACATGGTGGTTAAATACTTATTAGTATTTCACCATCGGCAATGTTGATGGTACCTCATATATAATAATAGAAGTACCTCACAAGCATCATGGTTATTATAATAGCATTGCCCTAAATACTCTAACGTATAACAAACTTTCTCAAGTCCCATTTTACCTAAAGACATGGATTTATCCTTTTTACTCTTATAATAGATCTAATTGAAAATATTTAGTGGACTAATTGTTTTTAACCAAGGGAATCCTCAAAATGGTGGTTTATAATAGAGTTCATTTGTTTTCTTTCTGTGCCTGTATAATGCAATCCAGAACTTTAGGTTGATATCCTGTTAGAAATTTATCATACATTTCCTTAAGTTTTGTTGTGAACTTGCGGTGGGTCACTCATTATCCTAGCCATAAAATACTATCGAACTGCAATGGAAGTGATTTTTTCATATTGGCTGGATGAAAACTAACTGAACAAAGCAGAACTGATTCAGTCTGTAGGGCTTCAATAAAGTTCCGTATGAAACCTATGTTTTCTAAAAGCTCTAACATCCAAAAAGCAATACTCTTCAGTTTTGTACTTCACAACGAGTAATTTAATATTTGGATGCCTTTTTAAGGCTGTTGTTGAGACTCCATGAGATTTCTCAATGTCGCACCGCCATAGCATAAAGACAATCACTTGTACCCCCCCACCAGGCAATCAGGCCTCAACAAATAGTGAAAGCACATAGACAAGGTCTTACCTCTGCTTGAGCATGAAGGAATTTGACGGAGCAGCGACATTGGACCCATGGCAGTCGCCACCATACTGTTTAGAAAAGCTCTTAATAAAATCTAATAATCTGATTGGGTCAATTAATAGTGTTCAACATGCCCAGTGCTGTGCATTTTCTTGCATGAATGTCTGGGTTTTGTCTGGTTATATTGTATAAAATTCTATACTATGGAAAAATTTAATCAGCTTGACGGATACCCAATTATGTATTGCTAAATTATAGAGGTATGTTGCTTTAAAAAGGTGCTATATACCTTTAAGAAACGGTGGCGTGTGTTTACACCATGTATATTCCACTATATTATCATGTAACCCTGTTGCGGGTCATCTTTAGTTTCTCTTGAAATATGGCCGGATCTTGCTGGTTCGACTATAGATATGAAATCAAATAATCCTTTGTGGGACTTTGTGTATGTATATATACACAAAAT
Organism: Hymenochirus boettgeri; assembly: GCA_019447015.1. Taxonomy (NCBI): domain Eukaryota; kingdom Metazoa; phylum Chordata; class Amphibia; order Anura; family Pipidae; genus Hymenochirus; species Hymenochirus boettgeri. Next base: position 164,612,576 of record CM033477.1, on the reverse strand, counting down.
AAACTGTGTGTGCACTCGTTCTATACAAATATTTCCTGTGCAAGTTCCTAAAAGGGCTACCCACAGGAAAGAAATGATGGTTGCACTCGGGGTATCTTCACTTTGTTATATTGCAAACATAGTGCAATCAGCAAACATTTTGGTTCTGTTCTGAGACCTTTATCAAGCTATATTAGTGATCACACACTGTGAACTATAATCGCTTAAGACACCTGACAGTCAACCGGAACATCATAATAGGTGTACCTCAATGAAGTGCCAAACAGATTAGGTAACAACCATCTATATTAAACCGTATTCGTATGAAATTCTAAAAAAAGATAGAATAATGTAAAAAAAAATATGTATTTCTATCCATCTCTTTTAGGGTTATCAGCCAGTTAGCATTGTGTACACCTTAAAGGGGGGGGCAAACTGTGGTCTCCAAAAACCAAATTAGCGAAGTTAACATGACACCAACGCCCTGGCATTATTCCTACACTCGAGCCAACAATCACATCTCGGGCTGGAGCCTTGAGAACTATATGCGATTGAATGTTTAAACTTTTTTGCTTCCAGTAGGTTGAGGCATCACCTGAACCTCTGCCAGCCCTTTCACCTGGGGGAGAAGATGCTCATTTGAGACTTTTGCGGGGGAAATTCAGGAATACCTGAGGAAATAAATGTCAGTTTGAAGTAGCTATTATGTCAGGAAAGGCGGGTCAAATGACCTACACGCTGGCTGAAAACAGGAAGTGTTCAAAACAGGAAGTTAACATGCCGAACTTTTGCAAAAATAACTTCTCACCGATTTTATCAGAGATGGGTTTTGGTTGAATTTTGTGATGGGTGAAGGTGTGTTGGATGGGGCTCTTTATAAATTCATTCCTAATTGGAAGATTCAAGACCAACAGTTACCCTTTAATCAATAGATCCAGATATTCCATTGTTTCTTGCTCTTTTGTAGGTAAACCGGATTGGAGATTGAATTTTCAGATTTTCCCACTAACTGCAGTCCACAGTTCTCCTGTTCCCAATATTAAAACGACAGATCATCAATGAATACTACGGTATAATAATACATTTGTCACCAAACCTGGAAAGAATGTTGATTTATTTTCATAATCACAGTATAAGATTTGCGTAGGCCGGTTGCGTGCATGGCCGTCCAGTTTTATGGTACTGTAGCTTCATTTAATGAGTATGAATATGTGTAATAGTTACTATCTTATATTATAGACATGTTCACCACTAAATCAGATAGATTTCTTATTATGTCTTACAGATTTTTAATGTATTAACACTGTCACTTCATAGAATGCATATGTTTTAGGCACTTAGCACCTTGATATGAATATCGTGAACATGTTTTATATGTAGTGCAACACGTTGCTGATTGCACTAGTTTTGCAACGTTTTGATGCCACTAATACAGAGTAAAGGGACCCTCGGGAGCACCCTCATTTTCACTGGCCTGGTGTGCTTAAAATATGCACAACAGATAAAATTATGAAATTCAGAGCACTCCCAAAGACATTAAATGTGAGTTATTAGGTGGTAACATTCATGAAGTATATAATATACTATATACATAATATATAAACAAACAACATCCAGTAGCTCACAGTCCCTCATTCCATCAGCTGCCCGGGAGCTCATTCTATATCACACTTCGTAAAAGTTTCACCATCGTCATCGAGGCACCTTGGAACTCTATGAACAACAATAGATGTTATTTCTCACTATTATCCGCCATTCTATGCGGGGCGACAATATGCCGAAACACTAGAATGGTTTTATCAGATTCCGAGAATGCCTTGATTAAACTTACAGTCTCAACAGGTAACAAGTCAACCAAAGACAAAACGCACACATCCTTTTAGCACGCCGCTCTCCAATTGATAGTGCAATCCTCCCAGCCTCCACCTCAAGGGCCACAGTAATACGCAAGCAACAAAGTTGGAGAGTCACACTATTTCATTTCCAGTTGTTTTATTTAGGCAAAAAACATACAACGTTTCGGGGGATGTGGGAAGGGGAAGTCAATCCCCGAACGTTGTATATTTTGCCTATAAAACTACTGGAAATGAACTGAGTGGTGGCTTCCAAATACTTGATTCAATTCTCTTTACTTCTGATAAATAACTCTCCAGGGAGTAGAGATGAATACAGGGAAAAATCTCTTAGAATCACAGCCACAATCACACACCGGGAAACGCCAATAGAGATCCATGAAGAGTAGACAGATAGATCTTTGCTACATCAATGTTCCTTCTGTCTGGATCTAACAAAATATACACAAATATTCCACCAGTTAGGCATAGTGTTTCGACATGATTGGACATATTGGAGAACATTTATCAGAACAGAGGCTATCCTAACTAGATTGGATACATGGTATCAGTAACTAGTATGGATACAGACGTACAGTACTGATTGGATTACGCGAGGTTTCAGTAAACTCGATTGGATACAGAGGTATCAGTAACTAGATTGGTGTCCACATTGAGCAGTAAAAATGATGTTGTGTAATCGTGCCTTGCGAGGGGCAGTTTTACTCTCTGAGGCCCCAGTGGTAAAATATATAAACCCAAGATCAGCAATACATTGACTATAGTTCCCGCTAGTTTTCCCTTATAAAATTTACTTTGTCAGTGCCTAGAAAACAAATTATTTAGTGGTTGTGATTTCATCAGTAAGCCCAAAGTATTGTTCTGTCGTGTTTTTTTCTTTTATAATAAATGACTGATCAGTCCCAAACAACTCAAATGACTATAAACACAAGAATATGAGGAGCCATGAAATGAGAAATCGTTTATCTATATTACATCAAACTGAAACATTTCTAACAGGGTAAAAACTAAAGTATATAGGGGTATCATTACACCAATCAATGTAACATTCTAACTGACGATGTACTAATTTCTTATATATAATGTACTGTAGCTATACTATATGAATTCGTTACTTCTATAACTTATTCGAAACTAACAACGATATCGTTCTGTACATCTACAAACTTGTATAGGTACTGTACACTATACTGTTATGACTATACTTATATATGTACTACTTCTTTGTACTATACTATGTACTAATGTACTATATTACTACCTTACAGGTACAGTACATACATATGCTCGTACTGATATTACTATATAGTCTATAAGTACATACTGATCAACTCTACTTAACTTATAACTATTGCTGACTAACTGTACTATATATATCTGACTGTACTATCTTACTATACTGTACTTTATAACTTACTGTACTATACTGATCTATTGTTACTGATCACTGTACTATGTACTGATACTATACATAACGAAGACTGGTACACTACTGATACGTGTACGTACTCATTACTGTACGTACTATATTACTTACTTGTACTTGTCACTATAATCTAACTATACGATCTGTTCGACTATACTAGTACTTTACAGTACTATACTATACTGTACTGATGTACTGTCTGACGTAAGTATATCTATACTGACATACGTACTTACGTACTATACTATACTATACTGTACTCACTACTATACTATCTGTCGTACTTATACACTGACTGACTATATACTAAATACTTGTACTAACTATAACTAGACTATC
>CM033477.1:164515398-164608885 GCA_019447015.1 Hymenochirus boettgeri | reverse complement strand
TACTGTACTGTACTATACTGTACTATACTGTACTATACTATACTATACTATACTGTACTATACTATACTATACTATACTGTTCTGTACTATACTTACTGTACTGTACTATACTATACTATACTATACTGTACTGTACTGTACTGTACTGTACTGTACTATACTGTACTATACTATACTATACTGTACTATACTATACTGTACTGTACTGTACTGTACTATACTGTACTATACTATGATATACTGTACTATACTGTACTGTACTATACTATACTGTACTGTACTGATACTGTACTATACTGTACTGACTTCTGTACTTATACTGTACTATACTGTACTATACTGTACTGTACTATACTGTACTATCTATAGTACTGTACTATACTGTACTATACTACTACTATACTATACTGTACTATAACTGTACCTATACTGTACTATACTATACTATACTATACTGTACTATACTGTACTATACGGTACTATACTGTACTGTACTGTACTGTACTATACTATACTATATATACTAATACTATCTGCCCATAGTCCTGAGATTATCTTGGGTTCTTATTAAGGTTCATTGGGAAAGTAAACGCTTTGTGATTCTGTTTATTGTCTATTCTATGTAATTATCTGGGCAGAAGATGAATAAACCATCAAGTTACTAATGGAATAACCTGAAAACGTAGATAAAAATAAATATTCCACAAGCGCAAAGAACTAATCCCTTTCACTATTAACTGTAAGGGATACGTCTCTTCTCTATGGTCTTATGGTGCAGGAGACACCACAAGGTTGGGAATGTACTAGACAGCGGACTAGGTAATCTCTAGAGTAAATTTCTATTAGTATGTAGTTGAGGTTGAATAAAGACAATCACGTCCAACTAGGCCAACCTACTCAGCAATACACATTCCATTTCCTGCCTAACTGTTTATTGTATGAAGGGTTTTGAAGGGGGAAAATTCCTTCCGGACTTCAAGTGGCAATCGGAAATATCCCTGGATCAACTCTACTTTATATATCAATATATTTATATTTTATTTTACATTGTTATAGTACATTATTATATTAGATTATTATATTAGATTATTATATTACACTATTATTGTACATTATTATATTACATTATTAAGTACATTGTTATAGTACATATTATATTTACATTATTATAGTAAATTATTATATTACATTATTATAATAAATATTATATTACATTAATATAGTATATTATTATATTACTTTTTATAGTACTTATTATATTACATCATTATATTACTTATTATAGTACATTATTATATTACATTATTATAGTAATCATTATATCATTATTGTAATAATATTATAGTAAATCATTATATTACATTATTGTAATAAATTATTAAGTAAATCATTATATTACATTATGTAATACACTTATTATAGTAAATCATTATATTACATTATGAGTACATTATTATAGTAAATCATTATATTACATTATTATTGTACATTATTAAGTATCATTATTACATTATAATTACTATTATAGTAATCATTTCTTACATTTTATAGTACATTACTGTATTCATTACTATATAGTCACATTATTATATTACGTTATTATGAGCTGCATTACTGAATCATGTTCACAGGATGAAAATTTAAAAAGTCATGTCTATACAATTAAAGGACAAGTGCGTCCCTAAATTCACTTTTTTACCTACCATTATTAATGTACCCAGGGTGAGCAACTAAAACACTAGCAGGACGTTGCTTAATCCGCAGCTATAGGGCGAATTAGTGTAAAATCCACACTACTCAATGTACCCAATGCTAATCTAATTAAATTTAAAAAAGTTTGAAGTTAGGACCTACCAGACTGGGGTTACCTTGACGTGGCTGGAAGGCTTTTCATTCATGTGATCACAGTAATGTATACTAAACCCCCCTTTGTTTATAAAGTAGCCAGTGTGCAGATAATATGATATTGTATGGGGCCTAGGAATGTGCATTGATTATCATTTCTATGTTTATATGTATGCCAGTGTGCAGATAATATGATATTGTATGGGGCCTAGGAATGTGCATTGATTATCATTTCTATGTTTATAATGTATGCCATGTTGCATATATGATATTGTATGGGGCCTAGGAATGTGCATTGATTATCTTTTCTATTTTTATAATGTATGGCAGTGTGTAGATAATATGATATTGTAGGGGCCCAGGAATGTGCATTGATTACTTTTCTACTATGTTTATATATATATAGATATACTGTATATACAGATAATATGAGATATTGTATGGGGCCTAGGAATGTGCATTGATTATCTTTTCTATGTTTATATATATATAGATATACTGTATATACAGATAATATGATTATTGTATGGGGCCTAGATGTGGATTGATTATCTTTCTATGTTTATATATTATAGATAATATCTGTATATACAGATAATATAATATTGTATGAGGCCTAGGAATGTGCATTGATATCTTTTCTATGTTTATATGTATGGCAGTGTGCAGATAATATGATATTGTATGGGGCCTAGGAATGTGCATTGATTATCTTTTCTATGTTTATAATGTATGCCAGTGTGCAGATATGATATTGTATGGGGCCTAGGAATGTGCATTGATTATCTTTTCTATGTTTATAATGTTGCCAGTGTGCAGATAATATGATTATTGTATGGGGCCCAGGAATGTGCATTGATTATCTTTTCTATGTTTATATATATAGATTACTGTTTATACAGATATATGATATTGTATGGGGCCTAGGAATGTGCATTGATTTATCTTTTTCTATGTTTATATATATATAAGATATACTGTATATACAGATAATATGATATTGTATGGGGCCTAGGAATGTGCATTGATTATCTTTTCTATGTTTATAATGTATGCCAATGCAGATAATATGAAATTGTATGGGGCCTAGGAATGTGCATTGATTATCTTTTCTATGTTTATAATGTATGTCAGTGTGCAAATAATATGATATTGTATGGGCCTAGGAATGTGCATTGATTATCTTTTCTATGTTTATAATGTATGCCAGTGGTGCAGATAATGATATTGTATGGGGCCCAGGAATGTGCATTGATTATCTTTTCTATGTTTATAATGTATGCCATGTGTCAGATATGATATTGTATGGGGCCTAGGAATGTGCATTGATTATCTTTTCTATGTTTATATATATAGATATACTGTATATACAGATAATATGATATTGTATAGGGCCTAGGAATGTGCATTGATTATCTTTTCTATGTTTATATATATAGATATACAGTATATACAGATAATATGATATTGTATAGGGCCTAGGAATGTGCATTGATTATCTTTTCTATGTTTATAATGTATGCCAATGTGCAGATAATATGGTATTGTATGGGGCCTAGGAATGTGCATTGATTATCTTTTCTATGTTTATAATGTATGTCAGTGTGCAAATAATATGATATTGTATGGGGCCTAGAATGTGCATTGATTATCTTTTCTATGTTTATAATGTATGCCAGTGTGCAGATAATGATATTGTATGGGGCCCAGGAATGTGCATTGATTTCTTTCTATGTTTATAATGTATGCCATGTGGCAGATAATATCATATTATATGGGCCTAGGAATGTGCATTGATTATCTTTTCTATGTTTATAATGTATGCCAGTGTGCAGATAATATCATATTGTATGGGGCTGTATGGGGCCTAGGAATGTGCATTGATTATCTTTTCTATGTTTATAATTTTTGCCAGTGTGCAGATAATATCATATTGTATGGGGCCTAGGAATGTGCATTGATTATCTTTTCTATGTTTATAATGTATGCCAGTGTGGCAGATAATATGATATTGTATGGGGCCTAGGAATGTGCATTGATTATCTTTTCTATGTTTATAATGTATGCCAGTGTGCAGATAATATGAATTGTATGGGGCCTAGGAATGTGGCATTGATTATCTTTTCTATGTTTATAATGTATGCCGTGTGTGCAATAATATCATATTGTATGGGCCTAGGTATGTGCATTGATTATCTTTTCTATGTTTTATAATGTATGCCAGTGTGCAGATAATATGATATTGTATGGGGCCTAGGAATGTGCATTGATTATCTTTTCTATTGTTTATAAAGTATGCCAGTGTGCAGATAATATGATATTGTATGGGGCATAGGAATGTGCATTGATTATCTTTTCCTATTTTTTATAATGTATGCCAGTGTGCAGATAAATGATATTGTATGGGGCCTAGGATGTGCATTGATTATCTTTTCTATGTTAATATGTATGCCAGTTTGCGAATAATATGAATTGTATGGGGCCTAGGAATGTGCATTGATTATCTTTTCTATGTTTATACATATAGATATACTGTATATACAGATAATATGATTTGTATAGGGCCTAGGAATGTGCATTGATTATCGTTTCTATGTTTATACATATAGAATATCTGTATATACAGATAATATATTGTATGGGCCTAGGAATGTGCATTGATTATCTTTTCTATGTTTATACATATAGATATACTGTATAACAGATAATCATGATATTGTATGGGGCCTAGAAAATGTGCATTGATTATCTTTTCTATGTTTATAAAAATGTATGTCAGTGTGCAGATAATATGATATTTATGGGGCCTAGGAATGTGCATTGATTATCTTTTCTATGTTTATAATGTATGCCAGTGTGCAGATAATATGAATATTGTATGGCCTAGGAATGTGCATTGATATCTTTTCTATGTTTATAATGTATGCCAGTGTGCAGATATAGATATTGTAGGGGGCCTAGAAATTGGCATTGATTATCTTTTCTATGTTTATAATGTATGCCGTGGTCAGAAAATGAATTATGTATGGGGCCTAGAAATGTACATTGATATATCTTTTCTATGTTTCTAAGTATGCCAGTGTGGCAGATAAATGATACTGTATTGGGGCCTAGAATGGGCATTGAGTACTTTTCTAATGTTTTTAAAGGATGCCAGTTCTGCGGATAATATGATATAGTAAGGGGCCTAGGAATGTGCATTGATTATCTTTTCTATGTTTTATAAAGTATGCCATGTGCAGATAATATGATATTGTATGGGACCACTAGGAATGGTGCATTGATGATCTTTTTCTATGTTTATAATGTATGCCGGTGTGCGAGATAATATGATATTATATGGGTCCTAGGAATGTGCCATTGATTATATTTTCTATGTTTATAATGTAGCCAGTTGCAATAATATGATATTGTATGGGGCCTAGAATGTGCATTGAACTATCTTTTCTATGTTTATAATGTATGCCAGGTGCAGATAATATGAATTTGCTATTGGGGCCTAGGAATGTGCATTGATTATCATTTCTATATTTATAATGTTGCCAGTGTGCAGATATATAGTATGGTGGCCTAGGAATGTGCATTGATTATTTTCTATTTATAAAGTATGCCAGTGTGCAGAATATGATATTGTATGGGGCCCTAGGAATGTGCATTGAGTATTTTTCTATGTTTATAATGTGTGCCAGTGTGCAGATAATATGATATTATATTGGGGCCTATAATGTGCATTGATTTCTTTTCTATTTATAAAGTAATGCCAGTGTGCAGATAATATGATATTGTATGGGCCTAGGAATGTGCTTGATTATCTTTTCTATTTTATTAAAATATGCCAGTCGTGCAGATAATATGATTTGTATGGGCCTAGGAATGTGCATTGGATTATCTTTTCTAGTTTAGTAGTGTCTTGCCATGTGCAGATAATATGGATAATTGTATGGGGCCTAGAATGTGTATTTGATTATCTTTCATGTTTTAGTGGTAATGCCAGTGATGCAGGATAATAGATGGATTGATGGGCCTATGGATGTGCATTGATTACTTTTTCTATGTTTATAATGTATGCCAGTTGTGCAGATCAATAGATTTTTTTCTTGTATGGTAGGGGCCTGAGGATGTGCATTGATTATCTATTTTCTATGTTTATAATTACTGCCAGTGTGCAGATAATATATATTGTATGGGGCCTAGGATTCATGGTATTATCTTTCTATCGTTTTAATTATAGCCAGTGGTTCGAATATGATATGGTATGGGGCCTAGGAATGTGGCATTGTATTCTTCTTCTATGTTTGATAAGTGTATGGTCCAGTAGTGCAAGATATTGATATTGTAGGGCCTAAGGAATGTGCATTTATTAATCTTTTCTCTGTTATAACACCCAGACACATCAATAGTAAAGACTGCAGTAGGGAGGTTCCTCACAATTTATAATTTTATTGTCTGAGAAATCAACTGGATGCTTGATATACCCCGACAATATCTAAGTGATTCCAGAGAATGCAAGTTTATTGAATTGGCTGCCACCCACGGAGACCAAGGTTTTATTAAATACTCTGGAAAAACCCTGGCGCTGGGCCCGCAAACAAACACCTTCTTCCCTTCTACTAGGCCATTTATTGAAGTCAATAGCACACATGGAACACATATGCATTTGTTTTTAGGCTAAGTGATTTACATAAATGCACAATGACCAACTGACATAGAACGGTGAACCCGTGGGTTTGGGAAGTGTACCGCAAGTTTGATGTTAGATTACTTTTCAATACCTACGGTTTATGGATCAATACTACTCACTTCTACGCAAGGCAAAGTGGGTTTCTCAAAAGACAAATGGGGCTGAAGTTAGTTGCTCAATAAAATTATCAGGCAATTCAGGGATCGGTCACTACCAGGGAGACACTACCGAGGGCCTGAGGGGCACCATTTTCTTGATGTTCCTAATGACAGATAACACCATACTCCGTCAGTAAAGAGCACTGATAGGAAGGAAGCACAGATAGGGGAAGGCCATTAGTTTGTACTTGGGGGGGGGTTGGGGGGGTGATTTCTATGCTTATGACATGGGGTGTGCCAAAACTACTGTCTACTAGAATGGACTAACTTTTCATAAATGGAAACTGAAAAATTTTGAGAGTTTTTGAAAATAGACCTATTAAAGGGGCTCTGAGTGTTATTAGTTATATAACCGTTGATGTATTCTACGACATGTAATGTGGTTGTTTTAACATGGTAATTTACTGTAAATGGTTGTGATCCCTGGGAAATGGTCCCCAGGAACATGTCACTGTCACCAAAACCTGTTTAACCTCTTACGTTTATCTGGGAAATGTCTGGTTTGCACACAGCTACATTCAAGGGTTACGGCCCATTCTGAGGGAACCGGACATAATTTTGGAGGTTAGCGAACAAATACATTCCTATATGGTAGCAAAAATGAACATACATTGGAGGGTACCCAAAAACAAAGGTGAATACATATCGAGGGGTAACGAACGATATCACATTCTAGGTTATCGAATGGCTCATAAATTCGATATTACTTGAAAATACAACCGCGACATTGAAAAACACTATTATTCGCAACCCGAACTAGTTTGAATGTTTTCACCTACCTTCGGTTCGAGTTTGTATTTGTGTCCATCACTACTGTCCTACTAGATGATGTCCGACGGACTTTCGCAAAATACCGTCCCTCGAGGATCTGCGAATGGGGCCATCACTGCTGTTACACAATGGTCATGATCCGGTAATTAGGTCATGGTACAGTAGATGGCCCTTAATGCTATAACTTCCTTGTGATATCTCTGGATTCTACTGAAACAGTTAAATGTTTATTCTGATACACATAAATACTGGTATATGGTGCACTATGTTCTCTACTTGACCCACTTGTCCAGGAACTAAATTTGATGGAGAAAGTTATTAATATGAAATGAAACTGAACCAGTGACAGATATTAGGGGCCAGTTGCAGATTACCTGCAATGGTTTGCATGTGGGAACGATTGTTCCTGTTACGAGAGCATCCTTATGTACAGAGCAGTTGTAATTCAATGCCATGAGCTGAAATTTTCTAAAAGAACCAGATTTAACCGGTAACTCCCTTATTATACTAGGATGTTTTTCTCATTACAGCAAGGGCAAAACGTTTTATTGTATATAACACTAACACAGGGATTTCAATCTTCAGACCTCTCCCATTTCGGTTGGGCATGAAACCATGTATGAGAAATAAAATCAGATGTTCAACAATTGTATTATCACGATTCAATCTCATATCATCTAGAAAAACTCAATGTGCTAATTAATCTGTCCATATTAATAATGCCAGACAAATGAGTTTGCTGGTAAACTTGTCATTTGTGTAATTCAATTGGTTTATCTGTCAAATCCGACATCGATTGTCAAACCCTTGGGTTGGCATCAATTTCGATTTCAAGTGAACACCATAAGGTAACATGAGTTAAACACTTCCAGTCCATTTAACTGATTTCTGCAAAACCCTGGACTGGATTAGGATGTCCGTTTGGGCTTAGATCGACTTGTATAGTTACAAGTTTTAATTTTGCTTTTTCATATCAAATTTATATGATTTGAAATAACAATCAATTTAACCAAACAAATTGGAAATATTGTTAAAAACTCATTTACAAGATATAAATAACCTTTTTTTTCTGATTTCCCCAGAGGGAAATACATTCAATCTTTACCAAATTAGAAGAATGTGCCCTGTTCAAACCCCGGGAGTCCACCTGTAGTTTTTAACCTTCTAACCTTGTGAATGTTCCCACCATCCTGCCTTATCTATGGGAAAGGAACGGTGGTTTGTCAACATTTTGGTTAATGTTTGGACCCATAGATATCACTAACACGATACGAAGAACCCATCTTGTTTCCAAAATCCCGCGATAAGGAAAAAATTAATGTCCCTCTGTCGCATGGTTTGTAGCCAATGATAAAGTCGGGTGAATCCAGTCCATAGGCCATACATTCTACAGAAGCACATACCTTGGGGGGCTTGGGTGCAAACAATACAAAGATAAAAGAATAAGAGAGCGGAAAAAAAAAAAAAAAAAGAAAGAAAAACGAAAAGAGAAGAAAAAAAAAAAAAAAAAAAAAAAAAAAAAAAAAAAAAAAAAAAAAAAGAAAAATAAAAAAAAAAAAAAAAGAAAAAATTCACTGAAAAGAAAGCAACCCGAAAAATACCGAAAAGAAACGAAATGAAGGAGAAAAAGGAACTCAATATAAGGAAAAAACCAGCAGGAGGTAAAGAAAAGAAAAGGTTCAAGAAAAAGAGAAAAAAAAAAATGGATCTCATCCTTGAAGTACCCCATAGCGAACCCTGCCTAGGCTAAAGAGTTCAAGCGATCATGAGACTGGAATCCGACTCCGATCTTAGAAGAACCCTACATCTTGGCAGTGGGTCACCGAACAAGGAGCGTGCCGAACAAGCGCTTACATGATATAAGGGAGTGAGACCAGGCAATGCAGAGGCCCCAAACAGCCAGCCAACTAACTAAACTAACTAATGCTCGTTTCAGAAATGATTGGAAACCACCCAAGTGTTTTCTATCTGTAGCTGTATGAACTATGGACTGGGACTTTATCTGACGTAGTTTGGCTACATGCAGACAGAGTGCGAGGTGCTTACATGCCGTCAACCTTTAATTATTGTTCAGTGTTTTTGTTGATGGATTTATATGTACTAAGCACTTTTTTGCAATGTGATTATATTAACACCCTAGGGTGTGGTGTTTTTAACTGGGCATTTTGGCTCTCCACACAGTGTACCCAGGGTCTCCTCTTTAATAGGCAGGTAAGCACATTACCGAGCTCACCCTGTATGGAGGCAGCAGGTTAGATGGCAGAATTTTTTTTCCCCTGGCTCATGTGGCCCAGGGGACACAAAACACTGTTTGTAAAAAAACACACTTTTCGGTACTGTCACTTTAAATGCAGGGAATTCAGCTAACGACTCCTCCCCCTCACCCTTCTGACTGGCATTCCTTTAATCAAAATCAATGTGGGCATTATTTACCAGTCAGGTGTATACAAGCCCCTCCCACTTCTAGACAAGCCACACCCCACTTCCTGTCAAAGCACAACCATTTCAATTATAAACCACCCCCACTTTGATGGCACAGCGAGGGGGGGCAGCATTTGAGACTTTTTTTTCAGGTGCCAAAAGTTAAGAACGCCCTTGGGCTTATGGGAGTTGAGTGCCTTGGAAATTTGTTCCGAGAAGGTCGGGATTGTTACTTGCCACATTGGCTGCGGGATTGTGGTTCTTTGTAAAACCCAGTAAGATGGAGGTGTGGTAGGTAAGAAATAATCCAGACTACATTAATTACTGGACTCATGGAATGTTGGGAGTTAAGGGCCTCAATCCATCCAGGATCTGAGAGTTCAGCCGGCAAACAAGGATTACAGAGGAGTTTTTAGGACTTGGATTAGTTTAAAATTCTGACCCCACACTCCAAGCTCATACTCAGCTGGTACAAGATCTTTATCAGCCTCACTTGACATTAAAAACAAAGAAGATTGGTTCATTAGATCTTACACAATGAAAAGCTGAAACAGTTTTTATTTTGTGGGTCTAAAGGTCAAGTCTCGCGAGAGACACCAACCAATTGTTAAAAATAAGGACTTTTAGGACTTTGGATTACTTGACATTGACCTTATTACTTTTTGCTGGACAATTATGGATTGAAAATGTAGCAATTAGAGATGATAAACCTTATATTTTTATCTTTGGTTCGCTAGAAGAAGTCACAGTGGGCTTCCTTGAATATGCACCCAAGTGTAATAAAGGACTGATGGAAGCTCTACCCTACTCCCTCTATATGTATATATATATAATTATATATTATATATATATCCCAAGGGTAGATAAAAGTACTTGATGGAAGCTCTACCCCCTCTATATGTAATATTTATATATTATATCTATAGCCGCAAGGTAGATAAAGACTTGATTGGAAGCTACTACCCCCTCTATTATGGCCAGGATATTGGACTCTGAAGTAGAGTGGCAGAAGTCTGGACAGACCAGATAATTCAGTTAAGGCATACAGCTGTTGAGGGTTTAGTAACCCAGGGGTGAGAGTCCTGATTTTCTGGATGTTTGATATAGTAAGAGAAAAGAAAACAACGAAGATTACCAAATGATTTAACACCAAAAAAAAAAAAGGGGGTTCTGGGGTCCATTGTTCCCCTTTTTCCCACCCGTCCCCCCAAACTAAAATTTAAACCTCCTTACTGGCCACCATCAAGTATCGTTTAAAACATCTTACCTTACCCATGCTCAAATAGTTTCCTCCTCGTGCCCCCTCAAAGTCCGGAACTGCGTGTGTAGGAAGCAGTGTGGAATCGTGCTTGTGGCCTGAGACTTTCCTCAACCTCATCAAGGTTGAGGATGCCAGTCAGCCACCCCTGGCTCTCAGCCTATCACGACAGCGGGAGCGGCGGCCGGCCCGCCCCTGCTTCAATTCCATGCAGCAGTAGGGCCTTAACACTGCGAGTGGGAGACGAGGCAGGTGTAGTAAGAATCGGGGGACTTTCATAACAATATTTATGCGGTGGGGACTGGGGGACATGCCTACCACCATATCAATAAGTTCAATTTGGGGTGGACATGCCCTTTAATTTCCAGCAAATTCAGTTTACAGATTGCTTCCTTTAAATATTTTCGTAGAAAATAAGTGGGCGTCTACGCCACATTGGGACAAAACACTGGGTAAGTCTATGACTAAAAAGCCCTCATTCTATGATTGGGCAGTACGGGTTCAGTGGTTCGCTCTGATGCCTTGCATTGCTGAAGGCCCGGATTGACTTGGGACGATGGAAGATTGGATGTTTTCCCCACTGGGGGAATGAATAAAGTACATATAGTGGTTGTATGAAAATAGAGGATATATTGAACTCTTTGTACGTACTTGATGTGAAAGATTATAATGTTGTACACAATACATATATGGGTCAGCTCTGTGTACGAAATTACAGACAAAGTACGGTTAGACACACTTCCCAATCAAACATAGCAAGATGAATTATTTTATTTATATAGCGCCAACATTATTCCGCGAGGCTTTAACAAGTACATGTAATACATGCCGTCAGGCCCTCCTGCCCCAAAGGAGCTTACAATTTAGCACATTTATTTTTGACACAATACAACCTATCATATGTCTTTATGATTGTGGGGGAAAAGGGTGCCTGAGGAAACCCACGAAACAACGACGGGAGAACATACAAACTCCTTGCAATGTGTCCAAGGGTGGATCGACTGCAGTACTTCAGCAACTGCAAGGGATTCAGTCTTACCTGAGCCACGTGCTGCTATAATATCGATAATTTTATCTATAATCATAATATAATAATATCTATTTTGTATTCATTATTAATCTATTATCTCAGGAGGGTTAAAGCAGGGTTAATCCGTATAAGCCAACATCGGTACTCCTGCTAAAACTTGATGTGTGCAGTTAGAATCGGATCCCACTTATTTCCTTTTGACCCATAATGAACTGAATACAGAAGACGGCGAGAGCCAGTAATTTTCTTAACATAATGAAAGTCTGTCAATGGCAGGCATCTTAAAAAGGCAAGTTTTAAAAAGGGGCGGTCGCATGAGGAATCGTTCAGGCAGTGGGGAAATAAATGATTAACGGTTCTGTCAAGGCAAAATCATTTTTTATTTTTGTATTTTGGGCTCAGTGTGAAGCTTTGCGAAAATAGCAATCTATGTCAAACACCCGCCAAGGACAAAATATAAATATTTTATATATAATTTGGGTTGCTTTTTTAAAACATATTGAAAATGAATTACGTTGAAAGAGTTATTGATAATCCTCATTTGTACTGAGAAGTCATTTATGCACTCCAACACGCTGTTCACATACTATAGCCTCCTCACAACGCTTTGAGTAACACGTGCGCGACGCGCTCTAAAACAAGGGGAAGGGAGACGCGCCCTAAAACAAGGGGGAAGGCAGGTACAGAGAAGTAAAATAATAAATAGGAAATGTTGTTCCCAGATTGTTCAAAGTTTGAACATAAACGATTGAAAAGTGTAAGGGACAGAGAATGTGCAAAATCATACGAATACTGTTTTTCTTGAAGTAGTCAAACCAGTTATATCCAAGATGGCATTAATATAATGTAACTTCCCTGTACTCAGTGATAGTACAAACTTAATACGAGAACTTAACTACGGCTAAAAAAAAAGCTTTTAGTGATTTCATGTACATAATTTGTTCAGGGCTCATTATGAAGACCTCTAACACAGTTTTTCCCTTTTGAAAGACAAGCTAAAGTTCGGGGATCAATTTAAAAATTGTTAGAAACGTCTGTAAAAGGGCATGTCCCCCCCCAAAAACTATAATCCCCCCACTACTGTGCCCCTTGTGAGTGTAGTTAATCCTTACCTCACAATCCCAGATCCAATATGGTTCTCCTGTAGTCCCCCCCCAAAAGTCCAAAAACTAGCCCCCAGGAGATGCAGTCCATATAGGACTCCTACCTGTCGCGCCTCGGAGAAGTTTGGCAGCGAAAGGACTGCAGCCCTTTCTCCCCTCCCAATCCCACCGATTAGGATTCCCTCCACCATCCCGGCCCCTGGAATACACCCCTTTTTACAAAAACATTCCCCCTGACCTCCCCCCAGCCCCAAACCGCTATGTTTGTAATATCAGAAAAATGCCCAGAACATTACCCTTCCTCCCGACTACTTCCCGGGGAGCCTTGTGCTTGCGCTCCCCCAGCGCGAGCCGTCCGCCCGGCATTCTGCAACGGGCGAGCCGGCAAGAAGAGGGTATTTAATCGCCATTTTGGCAAACGGTGGACCGGCATGAAAACTTAGGATTCCTTAGTGTAATTTAAAACACAGTAGTATCTCTGTAACCTTCTTGGGCAATGTCCGTTACATTGTCCATGATCCCAATCACAGTACCGACGATCTTTTCCCGTATCCTCTTCCTAGGCCTTGCATTTCGTACACAGAGGACGCAGCGAAGATCCCCACAGCACGGAATGTCGTCCACAGATAAAGTTTAACTCCTGTTAATACTTCTATTAGCATGAACTGTATAGCGTTGGGTGATTTCCCGATCGACAGGGCCAATGTCTTTCAACAAAAGAGTACCTCCTTTAAAAGTACTCCCTATTAGATGTGACCTTAATGCCTGAATAGCGTATAGCACCCAATGTTAAATGATGTTTTATCTCCTGTTAAATACCTCCTTATTCTAGGGCCATGGACCTGGTTACAATTGGTCCCAGTGAATATCCCAGATCAGCACCCAAGTCCACCATGAACGTTTATTATCTCTGTTAAATACCTTCCTATCTAGGCCATGTGACCTGGTACAATTGACCAGTGAATATTCCATCTCGCACCCAATGTCTCACCCATGATACGTTTATTACTCCTGTTAAATACCTTCCTTATCTAGGCCATGTGACCTGGTACAATTGGACCCAGTGAATATCCAATATCAACCCAATGTCTCACCATGATACGTTTATTACTCCTGTTAAATACCTTCCTTATCTAGGCATGTACCTGGTACAATTGGACCCAGTGAATATCCATTCACGCACCCAATGTCTCACCCTGATACTTTATTACTCTCCTGTTAAAATACCTTCCTATCTAGGCCATGTGACCTGTACATTGGTCCCAGTGAATATCCCATATCAGCACCCAGTCTCACCCATGATACGTTTATTACCTTCCTGTAAAAATCCTTCCTTTCTAGGCCATGTGACCTGCTTACAATTGGGACCAGTGAATATCCCATATCAGCACCCAATGTCTCACCCATGATACGTTTATTATTCCCCTGGTAAATACCTCCTTATCTAGCCATGTGACTGGTCAAATTGGACCCAGTGAATATCCATATCAGCACCCAATGTCCTCACCATGATTACGTTTATTACCTCCTGTTAAATACCTTCCTTATCTAGGCCATGTGACCTGGTCAATGGTCCCAGTGAATATCCCATCAGCACCCAATGTCTCACCCCTGATACGTTTATTACCTCTGTTAAATACCTTCCTTATCTAGGCCTATGTACTGGTACAATTGGTCCCAGTGTTAATATCCCAGATACAGCACCAATGTCTCACCCATTGATACGTTTATACTCCTGTGAAATACCTTCCTTATCTAGGCCATGTGACCTGGTCCACATTGGATCCCAGTGAATATCCCAATCAGCACCCAATGTCTCACCCATGTATACGTTATTACCTCCTGTTTAAATACCTCCTTATCTGGCCATGTGACCTGGTGACAATTGGACCCATGAATTCCCAGATCAGCACCCAATGTCTCACCCATGACGTTATTACCTCCTGTTAAATACCTTCCTTATAGGCCATGTGACTGGTACAATTGGTCCCAGTGAATATCCCAGATCAGCACCCAATGTCCACCCATGATACGTTTATATCCTCCTGTTAAATACCTTCCTTATCTAGGCCATGTGACCTGGTACAATGATCCCAGTGAATATCCCATATCAGCACCCAATGTCCACCATGATACGTTTATTACCTCCTGTTAAATACCTTCCTTATCTAGGCCATGTGACCTGGTACAATGGGACCCAGTGAATATCCCAATCAGCACCCAATGTCTCACCCATGATACGTTTATTACCTCCTGTTTAAATACCTTCCTTATCTAGGCCATGTGACCGGTACAATGGGCCAGTGAATTATCCCATATCAGCACCCAATGTCTCCACCCTGATACGTTTATTACCCTCCTGTTAAATACCTTCCTTATCTAGGCCATGTGAACTGGTACAATTGGTCCCAGTGAATATCCCAGATCAGCACCCATGTCTCACCATGATACGTTTATTACCTCCTGTTAAATACCTTCCTTCACTAGGCCATGTGACTGGTACAATTGGTCCCAGTGAATATCCCAGATCAGCCACCCATGTCTCACCATGATACTTTATACCTCCTGTTAAATACCCTTCCTTATCTAGGCCATGTGACCTGGTACAATTGGTACCCAGTGAATATCCCAGATCAAGCACACCAATGTCTCACCCATGATACGTTTATTTACTCCTGTTAAAAAATCCTCCTTATCTAGGGCCATGTGACCTGGTACAATTGGTACCAGTGAACTCCCATATCGCACCCAATGTCTCACCCATGATACGTTTATTACCGTCCGTTAATACCTTCCTTATCTAGGCCCATGTACGGTACAATTGGACCCAGTGAATAATCCAGATCAGCACCCATGTCTCCCCATGATACATTTATTACCTCCTGTTTAAATACCTTCCTTATCTAGGCCATGTGACTTGGGACAATTGGCCAGTGAATATCCAGATCACACCCAATGTCCTCACCCATGATACGTTTATTACCT
This sequence comes from Hymenochirus boettgeri, assembly GCA_019447015.1. Classification (NCBI taxonomy): domain Eukaryota; kingdom Metazoa; phylum Chordata; class Amphibia; order Anura; family Pipidae; genus Hymenochirus; species Hymenochirus boettgeri. Next base: position 164,592,632 of record CM033477.1, on the reverse strand, counting down.
CCTGTTAACATCCTTCCTTATCTAGGCCATGTGACCTTGACAATTGGTCCCAGTTAATCCCAGATCAGCACCCAAGTCTCACCCATGATACGTTTATTCTCCTGTTAATACCTTCCTTATCTAGGCCATGTGACTGGTACAATTGGTCCCAGTGAATATCCAATCAGCACCAATGTCTCACCCATGATACGTTTTTACCTCCTGTTAAATACTTCCTTATCTAGGCCATGTGACCTGGTCACAATTGGACCCAGTGAATATCCCATCAGCACCCAATGTCTCACCCTGATATGTGTATTCCTTCTGTTAAATACCTTCCTATATCTGGCATGTGACCTGGTACAATGGGTCCCAGTGAATATCCCATATCAGCCACCCAATGCTCACCCATGATAGTTTATTATCTCCTGTTAAATACCTCCTTATCTAGGCCATGTGACCTGGTACAATTGGGTCCCAGTGAATATCCCATATCAGCACCCAATGTCTCACCCATGATACGTTTATACTCCTGTGAATACCTTCCTTATCTAGGCCATGTGACCTGGTACAATTGGTACCAGTGAAGATCCCAGATCAGCACCCAATGTTCACCCATGATACGTTTAATCTCCCCTGTTAAATACCTTCCTTATCTAGGCCATGTGACCGGTACAATTGGACCCAGTGAATATCCCATAATCCAGCACCCAATGTCTCACCCATGAATACGTTTTATTACCACTCCTGTTAAATACCTTCCTTATCTAGGCCATGTGACCTGGTACAATTGGTCCCAGTGAATATCCCAGATCAGCACCCATTCTCACCCATGATACGTTTATTACTCCTGTTAAATACCTTCCTTATCTAGGCCATGTGACTGGTACAATTGGTCCCAGTGAAGCACCCAGTATCAGCACCCAATGTCTCACCCATGATACGTTTATTACCTCCTGTTAAATACCTTCCTTATCTAGGCCATGTGACCGGTACAATTGGTCCCAGTGAATATCCCAGATCATTACCCAATGTCTCTCACCCATGATACGTTTATTACCCTCCTGTTAAATACCTCCTTATCTAGGCCATGGACCTGGTACAATTGGTCCCAGTGAATATCCAATCAGCACCCAATGTCTCACCCTGATACGTTTATTACCTCCTGTTTAAATACCTCTCCTTATCTAAGCCATGTGACCTGGTACAATTGGTCCCAGTGAATATTCCCAGATCAGCACCCCCAATGTCTCACCCATGATACTGTTTATTACTCCTGTTAAATACCTTCCTTACTAGGCCATGTGACTGGTACAATTGGTCCCGAATATCCCATATCAGCACCCAATGTCTCACCCATGATACGTTTTATACCTCCTGTTAATACCTCCTTATCTAGCCTGTGACCTGGTACAATGGTCCCAGTGGATATCCAGATCAGCACCCAATGTCTTCACCCCATGATACGTTTATTATTTCCTCCTGTAAATACCTTCCTTATCTAGGCCATGTGACCTGGTACAATTGGTCCCAGTGAATTCTCCCATATCAGCACCCATGTCTCACCCATGATACGTTTATTTATCTCTGTTAAATACCTTGCCTTATCTAGGCCTGTGACCTGGTACAATTGGACCAGTGATATCCCAGATCAGCACCAATGTCTCACCACCTGATACGTTTATATCCTCTGTTAAATACCTTCCTTATCTAGGCCATGTGACCTGGTACAATGGTCCCAGTGAGATCCCATATCACACCCAATGTCTCACCCATGATACGTTTTATTACCTCCTGTTAAATACCTTCCTTATCTAGGCCATGTGGACCTGGTACAATGGTCCCAGTGAATATCCCAGATCAGCACCCAATGTCTCACCCATGATACTTTTATTATCTCTGTTAATACCTTCCTTATCTAGGCCATGTGACCTGGTACAATTGGTCCCAGTGAATATCCCAGATCAGCACCCAATGTCTCACCCATGATACGTTTATTACCTCGCTGTAAAATACCTTCCTTATCTAGGCCATGTGACCGGTACAATTGGTCCAGTGATATCCCAGATCATGCACCCAATGTCTTCACCCATGATACGTTTATACCTCTCTGTAAATACCTTCCTTATCTAGGCCATGTGACCTGGTACAATTGGCCCAGTGATATCCCAGATAGCACCCAATGTCTCACCCATGATAACGTTTATTACTCCTGTAAATACCCTTCCTTACTAGGCCATTGACCTGGTACAATTGGTCCCATGAATATCCCAGATCAGCAACCCAATGTCTCACCCATGATACTGTTTATTACCTCCTGTAATACCGTCCTTATCTAGGCATGTGACCTGGTACAATTGGCCCAGTGAAATCCCAGAATCAGCACCCAATGTCTCACCCATGATACGTTTATTACTCTTAAATACCTTCCTTATCTAGCCATGTGACCTGGTACAATTGGTCCCGTGAATATCCCAGATCAGCACCCAATGTCTACCCATGATACGTTTATATTACTCCTGTTAAATACCTTCCTATACTAGGCCATGTGACCTGGTACAATTGGTCCCAGTGAATATCCAAATCAGCACCCAATGTCTCACACCATGATACTTTATTATCCTCCTGTAAATACCTCCTTATCTAGGCCATGTGACCTGGTTACAATTGGTCCCAGTGAATACCCATATCAGCACCCAAGGGTCTCACCCATGATCGTTTATTACTCCTGTTAAATACCTTCTTATCTAGGCCATGTGACCTGGTACAATTGGACCCAGTGAATATCCCAGATCAGCACCCAATTCTCCCATGATACGTTTTATTATCTCTTGTTAAATACCTTCCTTATCTAGGCCATGTGACCTGGTACAAATTGGTCCCAGTGAATATCCCAGATCAGCACCCAATGTCTCACCATTATACGTTATTATCTCCTGTTAAATACCTTCCTTTATCTAGGCCCATGTGACCTGGTACAATGGTCCCGTGAATACCCCGATCAGACACCAATGTTCCACCATGATACTGTTATTCCTCCTTAACATACTTCCTTATCTAGGACCATGTGACCTGGTACAATTGGACCCAGTGAATATCCCAGATCAGCACCCAATTGTCTCACCATGATACGTTTATTATCTCCTGTTAAATACCTTCCTTATCTAGGCCATGTGCCTGGTACAATTGGACCCAGTGAATATCCCATATCAGCACCCAATGTCTCACCCATGAACGTTATTATCTCTGTTAAATACCTTCCTGATCTAGGCCATGTGACCTGGTACAATTGGACCCAGTGAATATCCCATATCAGCACCCAATGTCTCACCCATGATACGTTTATTTACTCTCCTGTTAAATACCTCTTATCTAGGCCATGTGACCTGGTACAATTGGGACCCAGTGAATATCCCAGATCAGCACCCAATGTCTCACCCATGATACGTTTATTATCTCCTGTTAAATACCTTACTTATCAGGCCTGTGACCTGTAACAATTGGACCCAGTGAATATCCCATATCAGCACCCAATGTCTCACCCATGATACGTTTATTATCCTGTTAAATACCTTCCTTTCTAGGCCATGTACCTGGTACAATTGGTTCCCCAGTGAATATCCCATATCAGCACCGCAATCCACCCAATGTCTCACCTGATACGTTATATCCTCCTGTTTAAATACCTTCCTATCTAGGCCTGTGACCTGGTACAATTGGACCCAGTGAAATCCCATATCAGCACCCAATGTCTCACCCATGATACGTTTATTATCTCCTGTTATACCTTCCTTATCTAGGCCATGTGACCTGGTACAATTGGTCCAGTGAATATCCCATATCAGCACCCAATGTCTCACCATGATACGTTATTATCTCCTGTTAAATTACCTTCCTATCTAGGCCATGTGACCTGGTACTAATTGGACCCAGTGAAATATCCCATAGCACACCCAATGTCTCACCCATGATACGTTTATTACCTCCTGTTAAATACCTTTCCTTATCTAGGCATGTGACCTGGTCACAATTGGCCCAGTGGAATACCATATCAGCACCCAATGTCTCACCATGATAACGTTTATTATCTCCTGTTAAATACCTTTCTTATCAGGCCATGTGACTGGTACAATTGGACCCAGTGAATATCCCATATCAGCACCCAATGTCTTACCCATGATACGTTTATTATCCCCTGTTAAATACCTGCCTTATCTAGGCCATGTGACCTGGTACAATTGGTCCCAGTGAATATCCCATATAATACAGCACCCAATGTCTCACCCATGATACGTTTATTACCTCCTTTTAAATACCTTCCTGATCTAGGCCATGTGGACCTGTACAATTGGACCAGTGAATATCCCATATCAGCACCCAATGTCCTCACCCATGATACGTTTATTAACCTGTTAAATACCTTCCTTATCTAGGCCATGTGAACTCGTACAATTGGTCCCAGTGATTATCCCAGATCATCACCAATGTCTCCCCATGATACTTTTTACTTATCTCCTGTTAAATACCTTCCTTATCTGGCCAATTGACCTGGTACCATGGACCCAGTGAATACCATTATCAGCACCCAGCTGGGTGCTGATAATGGTATTCACTGGGTCCATGGTACCAGGTCAATTGGCCAGATAAGGAAGGTATTTAACAGGAGATAAGTAAAAAGTATCATGGGGAGACATTGGTGATGATCTGGGATAATTCACTGGGTACCCAATTGCTACGAGTTCACATGGCCTAGATAAGGAAGGTATTTAACAGGTTAATAAACGTATCATGGGTGAGGACATTGGGTGCTGATATGGGATATTCACTGGTCCAATTGTACAGGTCCACATGGCCTAGATCAGGAAGGTATTTAAAAGGAGGTAATAAACGTATCATGGGTGAGACATTGGGTGCTGTATTATATGGGATATTCACTGGGACCAATTGTACCAGGTCACATGGCCTAGATAAGGCAGGTATTTAACAGGGGATAATAAACGTATCATGGGTAAGACATTGGGTGCTGATATGGGATATTCACTGGGTCCAATTGTACCAGTCACATGGCCTGATAAGAAAGGTATTTAACAGGAGATAATAAACGTTATCATGGTGAGACATTGGGTGCTGATATGGTATTCCACTGGGTCCAATTGTGACCAGGTCACATGCCTAGATAAGGAAAGGTATTTAACAGGAGGTAATAAACGTATCATGGGTGAGACATTGGGTGTGCTATGGGATATTTCACTGGGTCCGATTGTACCAGGTCACATGGCCTAGATAGGAAGGTAATTTAACAGGAGATAATAACGTATCATGGTGAGACATTGGGTGCTGATATGGGATATTCACTGGAACCAATTGTACCAGGTCACATGGCCTAGATAAGGAAGGTATAACAGGAGATAATAAACGTATCATGGGTGAGACATTGGGTGCTGATATGGGATTTCACTGGGTCCAATTGTACCAGGTCACAGGCCTAGATAGGAAGGTATTTAAACAGGAGGATATAACGTATCAGGTGAGACATTGGGTGGATTGCGGTGCTGATATGGGATATTCACTGGGGAACCCAATTGTACCAGGTACACTGGCCTAGAAAGGAAGGTATTTAACAGGATAATAAACGTATCATGGGTGAGACATTGGGTGCTGATATGGGATATTCACTGGGTCCAATTGTTACAGGTCACAGGCCTGATAAGTAAGGTATTTAACAGGAGATAATAAACGTATCATGGGTGAGACATTGGGTGCTGATATGGGATATTCACTGGGTCCCAATTGTACCAGGTCACATGGCCTAGATAAGAGGTATTTAACAGGAGAGTAAATAAACGTATCATGGGTGAGACATTGGGTGCTGATATGGGATATTCACTGGGTCCAATTGTACCAGGTCACATGGCCTAGATAAGGAAGGTATTTAACAGAGATAAAACGTTCATGGGTGAGACATTGGGTGCTGATATGGGATATTCACTGGGTCCAATTGTACCAGGCACATGGCCTAGATAAGGAAGGTATTTAACAGGAGATAATAAACGTATCATGGTGAGACAATTGGGTGCTGATCTGGGATATTCACTGGGTCCAATTGTACCAGGTCACATGGCCTAGACAAGGAAGTATGTTAAGGAGGAATAACAGTATCATGGTGGACATTGGTGTCTGATCGGGGTATTCACGGGACCATTGTACCAGGTCACATGGGCCTAGATAAAGGAAGGTATTTAACAGGAGATAATAACGTATAATGGTGAGACATTGGGTGCTGATCTGGGATATTCACTGGGACCAATTGTACCAGGTCACATGGCCTAGATAAGGAAGGTATTTAACAAGAGATAATAAAACGTATCATGGGAGAATTGGGTGCTGATCTGGGATATTCACTGGGTCCAATTGTACCAGGTCACATGGCCTAGATAAGAAGGTATTTAACAGGAGTAATAAACGATCATGGGTGAGACCCTGGGTGCTGATATGGGTATTCACTGGGACCAATTGTAACCAGGTCACATGGCCTAGATAAGGAGGTATTTACAGGAGGATAATAAAGTATCATGGTGTGAGACATTGGGTGCTGATTGGATATTCACTGGGACCAATTGTACCAGGTCACATGGCCTAGTATAGGAAGGTATTTAACAGGAGTAATATAAACGTATCATGGGTAGACATTGGGTGCTGATCTGGGATATTCACGGGACCAATTGTACCAGGTCACATGGCTAGATAAGGAAGGTATTTAAGAGTAATAAATGTATCATGGGTGAGACATTGGGTGCTGACTCTGGGATTTCACTGGGCCAATTGTACCAGGTCACATGCCTAGATAAGGACGGTATTAACAGGAGGTAATAAACAGTATCATGGGTGAGACATTGGGTTGCTGATCTGGGATATTCATGGGACCAATTGTACCAGGTCAATGGCCTAGTAAGGAAGGGTATTTACAGGAGTAATAAACGTTATCATGGGTGAGACATTGGGTGCTAATCTGGGATATCACTGGGCCAATTGTACCAGGTCACATGGCCTAGATAAGGAAGGTATTTACAGAGAGGTATAAACGTATCATGGGTGAAGACATTGGGTGCATGATCTGGGATATCACTGGACCAATTGTACCGGTCACATGGCCTAGATAAGGAAGGTATTTTACAGCGCGGTAATAAACGTATCATGGGTGAGACATTGGGTGCTGATCTGGGATATTCACTGGGACCAATTGTACCAGGTCACATGGCCTAGATAAGGAAGGTATTAACAGAGATAATAAAAGTATCATGGGTGAGACATTGGGTGCTGATCTGGGATATTCACTGGGACCATTGTACCAGGTCCACATGGCCTAGATAAGGAAGGTATTTAACAGGAGGTAATAAAACGTATCATGGGTGAGACATTGGGTGTGATATGGGATCTCACTGGGACCATTGTACCAGGTCACATGGCCTAGATAAGGAAGGTATTTAACAGAGGATATAAACGTATCAGGTGGTGAGACATTGGTGCTGATCTGGGATATCACTGGTCCAATTGTACCAGGTCACAGGCCTAGATAAGGAAGGTATTTAACAGAGATAAATAAACGTATCATGGGTGAGACATGGGTGCTGATATGGGAGAATTCACTGGGACCAATTGTACCAGGTCACATGGCCTAGATAAGGAAGGTATTTACAGGAGGAAATAATAAACGTATCATGGGGTGAAGACATTGGGTGCTGATCTGGATATCCACTGGGACCATTGTACCAGGTCACAGGCTAGATAAGGAGGTATTAACAGGAGGTATAAAACGTATCATGGGTGAGACATTGGGTGCTGATATGGGATATTCGGGCCCAATTGTACCAGTCACATGGCCTAGTTAAGGAAGGTATTTAACAGGAGTAATAAACATTATCATGGGTGAGACATTGGGGGTGCTGATCTGGGAATATTCACTGGGACCAATTGTACCAGGTCACATGGCTTAGATAAGGAGAGGTATTTAAACAGGAGGTAATAAACGTATCAGGGTGAGACATTGGGTGCTGATTGGATATTCACTGGGACCAATTGTACCAGGTCCATGGCCTAGATAAGGAGGTAATTTAACAGGAGGGTAATAAACGTATCATGGGTGAGAGACATTGGGTAATGATCTGGGATATTCACTGGGACCAATTGTACCGGTCACATGGCCTAGATAAGGAAGGTATTTAACAGGAGGTAATAAACGTATCATGGGTGAGACATTGGGTGCTGATACTGGGTGTTTCACTGGGACCAATTGTACCAGTCACATGGCCTAGATAAGGAAGGTATTTAACAGGAGTAATAAACGTATCATGGGTGAGAATGGGTGCTGATCTGGGATATTCACTGGGACCAATTGTACCAGGTCACATGGCCTAGATAAGGAAGGTATTTAACAGGAGTGGTAATGAAACGTATTCATGGGTGAGACATTGGGTGCTGGATTATGGGATATTCACTGGGTCCAATTGTACCGGTCACATGGCCTAGATAAGGAAGGTATTTAACAGGGGAGATTAAACGTATCATGGGTGAAGATTGGGTGCTGATCTGGGATCTATCACTGGTACCAATTGTACCAGGTCACATGGCCTAGATAAGGAAGGTATTCACAGGAGTATAAACGTATCATGGGTGAGACATTGGGTGCTGATATGGGATATTCACTGGGACCCAATTGTACCAGGTCACATGGCCTAGATAAGGAGGTATTTAACAGGAGATAATAAACTATCATGGGTGAGCATTGGGTGGCTGATATGGGATATTCACTGGGACCCATTGTACCAGGTCACATGCCAGATAAGGAAGGTATTTAACAGAAGGAATACACATATCAGGGTGAGACATTGGGTGCTGATGGGATATTCACTGGGTCCAATTGTGACCAGGTCACATGGCCTAGATAAGGAAGTATTTAACAGGAGGTAAAAACGTATCATGGGTGAGACATTGGTGCTGATCGGATATTCACTGGGACCAATTGTACCAGTCACATGGCCTAGATAAGGAAGGTATTAACAGGAGAATAAACGTATCATGGGTGAGACTTGGGTGCTGATCTGGGATTAACTGGGACCAATTGTCAAGGTCACATGGCCTAGATAAGGAAGGATGTTAACAGGAGGTAATAAACGTATCATGGGTGAGGACATTGGGTGTGATCTGGATATTCACTGGCCAATTGTCCCAAGTCACATGGCCTAGATAAGGAAGGTATTTAAACAGGAGGTAATAAATGTATCATGGGGAGACATGGGTGCTGATCTGGATTATTCACTGGGTCCAATTGTACCGTACATGGGCCTAGATAAGGAAGGTATTAACGGACGGTAATAAACGTATCATGGGTGAGACATTGGGTGCGATATGGGATTTCACTGGTACCAATTGTACCAGGTCACATGGCCCTAGATAAGGAGGATTTTTTAACAGGAGTAAATAAACGTATCATGGGTGAGACATTGGTGTGCTTGATCTGGGATATTCACTGGGTACCAATTGTACCAGGTCACATGGCCTAGATAAGGAAGGGTATTTAACAGGAGGTATAAAGTATCATGGTGAGACATGGGTGGCTGATCTGGGATATTCACTGGGCCAATTGTACCAGTCACATGGCCTAGTGAAGGAAGGTATTTAACAGGAGGTAATAAACGTATCATGGTGAGACATGGGTGCTGATCTGGGATATTCACTGGGACCAATTGTACCAGTTCACATGGCCTAGATAAGGAAGGTATTTAACAGGAGGGTAATAAACGTATCAGGGTGGAGACATTGGGTGCTGATATGGGATAATTCACTGGCCCATTGTACCGGTCACATGGCCTAGATAAGGAAGGTATTTAAACAGGAGGTAATAAACGTATCATGGGTGAGACATTGGGTGCTGATTGGGATATTCACTGGGTCCATTGTACCAGGTCACATGGCCTAGATAAGGAAGGTATTTAACAGGAGGTAATAAACGTATCATGGTGGACATTGGGTGCTGATATGGGATATTCACTGGGACATTGTACCAGGTCACATGGCCTAGATAAGGAAGGTATTTAACAGGAGGAATAAACGTATCATGGGTGGACATTGGGTGCTGATCTGGGATATTCACTGGGACCCAATTGTACCAGTCACATGGCCTATAAGGAAGGTATTTAACAGGAGGTAATAACGTCATGGGTGAGACATTGGGTGCTGATCTGGGAATTCATGGGTCCAATTGTCACCAGGTCACATGGCCAGATAAGGAGGTATTTAAACAGGAGGTAATAACGTATACATGGGTGAGACATTGGGTGCTGATTGGGATATTCACTGGGACCAATGTGACCAGGTCACATGGCCTAGATAAGGAAGGTATTTCACAGGAGTATAAACGTATCAATGGGTGAGACATTGGTGCTGTATCTGGGATATTAACACTGGGACCAATTGTACCAGTACATAGGCCTAGATAAGGAAGGTATTTAACAGAGGTAATAAACGTATCAGGGTGAGACATTGGGTGCTGATGGGATATTCACTGGGACCATTGACCAGGTCACATGGCCTAGATAAGGAAGGTATTTAACAGGAGGTAATAAACGTAATCATGGTGAGGACATTGGGTGCTGATATGGATATTCACTGGGTCCAATTTGACCAGTCACATGGCTAGATAAGGAGGTATTTACCAGGGGAATAATAAACGTATCATGGGTGAGACATTGGGTGCTGATATGGGATATTCACTGGTCCCAATTGTAACAGGTCACATGGCCTAGAAAGGAAGGATTTTTACAGGAAGGTAATAAACGTATCATGGGTGAGACATGGGTGCTGATATGGGATATTCACTGGGACCAATGTACAGGTCACATGGCCTAGATAGGAAGGTATTTTAACAGGAGAGTAATAAAGTATCAGGGTGAGACATTGGGTGCGTGAATGGATATTCACTGGGTCCAATTGTACCAGGTACATGCCTAGATAAGGAAGGTATTTAACAGGAGTAATAAACGTATCATGGTGAGACATTGGGTTGATATTGGATATTCACTGGGTCCAATTGTACCAGGTCACATGGCCTAGTAAGGAAGGTATTTAACAGGAGTAATAAACGTATCATGGGTGAGACATTGGGTGCGAGATGGAATATTCACTGGTCAATTGTACCAGGTCACATGGCCTAGATAGGAAGGTATTTAACAGAGATAATAAACGTCTCATGGTGGACTTGGGTGCTGATCTGGGATATTCACTGGGACCAATTGTAACCAGGTCCATGGCCCTAGAATAAGGAGGTATTTAACAGGAGATAATAAACAATCATTTGAGACTTGGTGTGATACTGGCATTTACACGGGTCATTGTACCAGTCACATCTTAATAGGGAGTACTTTAACAGAGGTTAACGTCTTTGTTAGAAGACATTGGCCTGTCATCTGGTTCCGGTCCAACCTGTATACCGTTCTGTCTAGATAGGAAGTATTACGGCCAGTTAAACTGATCATGGGTGACGCATTCCCGGGTCTTGGTCCATTCGACCGTGGTCCTCTGTTGTACGGAAATGCAATGGCAGAGAGGTAACAGGGAATAGGAGTACGATCAGGTGCATGTGCTGACTGGGATTTTGGACAATGACAGGCCATGCCCATAAATTTACAAGATAACAACTGGGTATTACATCTAGGGACCAATAGCAGAATGCCCCGGTCCCCAAGATTGTACTAAAATCGATAATACTCCTCTTCTTTCTCGCGCCCCTTGCTCAGAATCGCAACGGACGGTCGGTCTGGTGGCTGAGGTCAAGCCATAACCGGTTCCCGGGAAGTTCGTGCGCGGGGAAAGAAGGTAATGTTCTGGGCATTTTTCTGATATTACAAACATAGCGGTTTGGGGCTGGGGGGAGGGCAGGGGGAATGTTTTTTGGTAAAAAGGGGTTTCAGGGGGCCGGATGGGTGGAGAGGAATCCTAAATCGGTGGGATTGGGAGGGGAGAAGGGCTGCAGCCTTTCGCATGCCAAACTTCTCCCGAGGCGAGACAGGTAGGACAGTCACTATATGGACTGCTATCTCCTGGGGGGCTAGTTTTTGGGACTTTGGGGGGGGACTACAGGAGAAACCATATGGCTGGGATTGTGAGGTCAGATTACACTACACTACACAAGGGGCCAGTAGTGGGGGGATATAGTTTTTGGTGGGGGGACATGGCCCTTTTAAAGACGTTTCTAACAATTTTTTAAATTGACTCCGAACTTTAGCTTGTCTTTCAAAAGGGAAAATGGTGTTAGAGGTCTTCATAATTAGCCCTGAACATTATACATGAAATCACTAAAGCTTTTTTTTTTAGCGGTGTAATTCTCGTCATATAAGTTTTGTCTAACGAGTACAGGGAATGTTCCATTATATTCAATGCCTCTTGGATATAACTGGTTGCTACTTCAGAAAAACCAGTTATTGTAATGATTTGCACATTCTCTGTCCCTCACTTTTCAAATGTTTATGTTCAAATTTGAACAATCTGGAACAACATTTCCCTATTTATTATTTTACTTCTCGTTACCTGCCTTCCCCCTTGTTTTAGGGCGCGCTCCCTTCCCCCTTGTTTTAGAAGCGCGTCGCGCACGTGTAACTCAAGCGTTGTGAGGAGGCGTATAGTACTGTGAACAGCAGTTGGAGGATAAATGACTCTCAGTACACACTGAGATTTCAATACTCTTTCAACGAACTTAATTCTTTTAATATGGTTTTAAAAAAAAAGCCCCAAATATATATAAAAATATTATATTTTGTCCCTTGTCGGTGTTGACATAGATCTGCTATTTCGCAAAGTTCACATGAGCCCAAAATAATACAATAAAAAATGATTTTGCCTTGACAGAACCGTTAATCATTTATTTTCCCCACTGCCTGAACGATTCCTCATGCGACCGCCCCTCTTTTAAACGTGCCTTTTAAGATGCCCATTAGACAGAGCTTTTCATTATGTTAAGAAATTACTGCTCTCGCCGTCTTCTTTTCAGTTCATATATGGGTCAAAAGGAAATAAGTGGGATCCGATTCTACGCACACATCAGTGTTTACGCAGGGTACCGTGTTGGCTTCATACGGATTAACCCTGCTTTAACCCTCCTGAGAAATAGATAATAAAATACTAAAATAGATATTATACACATTATGATTATAGATAAATTATCTATATTAATAGGCAGCACGTGGCTCAGTGGTTGGACTGATCCCTTGCATGCTGAAGTACTGCGTCGATTCCACCCTTGGACACATCTGCCAAGATTTGTAGTTTCCCTCCGTTGTTTCGTGGGTTTCCTCAGGCACCGCTTTCCCCCACAATACATAAAGACTATAGATAGGTTGTATTGGTCAAAATAAATGTGCTTAATTGTAAGCCTCTTTGGGGCAGGAGGGCCTGAGGAATGTATTACATGTATTGTTTAAAGCCTACCGGAAGATGTTGGCGCTATATAAATAAATAATATCTTGCTATTTTGATTGGGAAGTGTGTAACTGGTTCTTTTTGTCTGTAATTGTCGTACACAGAGCTACTCCATAGTATGTATTGTGTACAACATTTATATCTATTCATATCAGTACCTGTACAAAGAGTCAATTTATCCTCTATTTTCATACAACCTTCTCATATGTTTTATTCATCCCCATGGGAAAACATCCAATCTCATCGGACCAACTCCAATCCGGAGTTCAGCAATGCAAGGCATCAGTAGCGTAACCATGAGACCCGTACTGCCCAAGTATTATAGAATGAGGGTTTTTAGTCATAGACTTACCCAGTGTTTTGTCCAATTGTGGCGTAGACGCCCTTATTTTCTACGAAAATATTTAAACGGAACAATCTGTAAACTGAATTGCTGGAAAGTTTAAAGGGCCATGTCCACCCCAAAATTGAACTTATTGATATGGGGTAGGCATGCTCCCCCAGTCCCCAACACGCATAAATATGTTAGAAGTCCCCCGATTCTTACTACCTTACTGCCCTCTCTCCCACTGCAGTGGTTAAGGCCCTTGCTGCATGGAATTGAAAGCAGGGGCGGGCCGCCGCCGCAGCCCGCTGTGGATGGCTGAGGGCAGGAGAAGGGCTTGACACTGGCATGCCTCAACCTTGATGAGGTTGAGGAAGTCTCAGGCCACAAGCATCGATTCCACACGCTTCCTCACAGCAGTTTCCGGACTTTGAGGGGGCACAGGCGGAACTATGTTGAGCAGATGTAAGGTAAGTGATGTTTTTAAACGTACGGTGATGGTGGCCGTAAGGAGGTTTAAATTTTAGTTTGGGGGAGGCGTGGAAAGAGGGGATACGAAGTGCACAAGCCCCCCTTTTTTTTTTTTAGGTTTGTTAAAATCATTTGTGTAATCACTTCCGTTTGTTTTCTTTTCTCATACTATTATAAACATCCAGAAACATCAGGACCTCCACCCCTGGCGTTTCTACCCTCAATCAGCTGGTATGCCTTAACTGAATTATCTGGTTCTAGTTCCCAGTCTTTGCCTCTACTCAAGTCAATATCCTGGCCATAATAGAGGGGGGGTAGTAGCTTCCAATCAAGTCTTTATCTATCCTTGCGGCTATGATATAATATATATATATATACATATAGAGGGGTAGAGCCTTCCAATCAAGTACTTTATACTCTACCTTGGGATATATATATATATATAATTATATTATATATACATAGTAGAGGGGTGAGGGTAGAGCTTCCATCAGTCCTTTATCTACTTGGAGTGTCATATTCAAGGAAGCCACTGTGACTTCTTCTAGGAACCAAAGATAAAAATATAAGGTTTATCATCTCTAATTTGCTACATTTTCAGATCCATAATTGTCCAGGATAACAAAGTAATAAGTCAATGTCAGTAATCCGAAAGTCCTAAAGTCCTTATTTAACATTGTTGTGTCTCTCGCGAGACTTTGACCTTTTTAGACCCACAACATAAAAACTGTTTCAGCTTTTCATGTGTAAGATCTAATGAACAACCTTCTTTGTTTTTCATATGTCAAGTGAGGCTGAAAAGGATCTTGTACCAGCTGAGTCATGAGCTTGGAGTGGGGTCAGAAATTAAAAAACTCAAGTCCTAAACACTCCTCTGTAATCCTTGTTTGCAGGCTGAACTCTCAAGATCCCTGGATGTGGATTGATGCCCCTTAACTCTCCAACATTCCATGAAGCCAGTAATAATGAGTCTAGGATTATCTTACCTACCCATCCATCTTCTGTTTTACAAAGACACATCCGAGCCAATGTGGCAAGTAAAAATCCCGCCTTCTCGGAACAAATTTCCAAGGCACTCAACTCCCATAAGCCCAAGGGCGTTCTTAACTTTTGGCACCTGAAAAAAAAGTCTCAAATGCTGCCCCCCCTCGCTGTGCCATCAAAGTGGGGGTGGTTTATAATTGAAATGGTTGTGCTTTGACAGGAAGTGGGGTGTGGCTTGTCTAGAAGTGGGAGGGGCTTATATACACCTGACTGGTAAATAATGCCCACATTGATTTTGATTAAAGGAATGCCAGTCAGAAGGGTGAGGGGGAGGAGTCGTTAGCTGAATTCCCTGCATTTAAAGTGACAGTACCGAAAAGTGTGTTTTTTTACAAACAGTGTTTTGTGTCCCCTGGGCCACATGAGCCAGGGGAAAAAAAATTCTGCCATCTAACCTGCTGCCTCCATACAGGGTGAGCTCTGTAATGTGCTTACCTGCCTCATTAAAGAGGAGACCCTGGGTACACTGTGTGGAGAGCCAAAATGCCCAGTTAAAAACACCACACCTCTAGGGTGTTAATATAATCACATTGCAAAAAAGTGCTTAGTACATATAAATCCATCAACAAAAACACTGAACAATAATTAAAGGTTGACGGCATGTAAGCACCTCGCACTCTGTCTGCATGTAGCCAAACTACGTCAGATAAAGTCCCAGTCCATAGTTCATACAGCTACAGATAGAAAACACTTGGGTGGTTTCCAATCATTTCTGAAACGAGCATTAGTTAGTTTAGTTAGTTGGCTGGCTGTTTGGGGCCTCTGCATTGCCTGGTCTCACTCCCTTATATCATGTAAGCGCTTGTTCGGCACGCTCCTTGTTCGGTGACCCACTGCCAAGATGTAGGGTTCTTCTAAGATCGGAGTCGGATTCCAGTCTCATGATCGCTTGAACTCTTTAGCCTAGGCAGGGTTCGCTATGGGGTACTTCAAGGATGAGATCCATTTTTTTTTTTCTCTTTTTCTTCAAACCTTTTCTTTTCTTTACCCCTGAGCTGTGTTTTTCGCTTTTTGGGTTCCTTTTTTCCCTTTCTTTCGTTTTTTTCTTTTTTCGGTATTTTTTCGGTGTTCTTTTCTTTTCAAGGTATTTTCTTTTTTTTTTTTTTTTTTTTTTTTTATTTTTTTTTTTTTTTTTTTTTTTTTTTTTTTTTTTTTTTTTTTTTTTTCTTCTTCTTTCTTTTTCTGTTTTTTTTTTTTTTTTTTTTTCTCTTGCTCTCTTTTATTCTTTATCTTCGATTGTTTGCACCCAAGCCCCCCAAGGTATTGTCTTCTGTAGAATGTATGGCCTATGGACTGGGATTCACCCGACTTTAATTGGCTACAAACCATGCAGACAGAGGGAATTAATTTTTTCCTTTACTGGGGATTTTGGAAAAGATGTTCTTCGTATCGTGTTATGATATCCTATGGGTCCAAAATTAACCACAAATGTTGACAAACCACCGTCCTTTGTACCATAGATGAAGGCAGGATGGTGGGAACATCACAAGGTTAGAAGGTAAAACTACCAGGTGACTCGGGGTTTGAACACGGGCACATCTTCTATTTGGTTAAAGATGAATTATTTCCTTTGGGGAAATCAGAAAAAAAGGTTATTTATATCTGAAATGAGTTTTTAACAATATTTCAATTTGTTTGGTAAATGATTGTTATTCAAATCAATAAATTTGATATGAAAAAAGCAAAACTTAAACTGTAACATACAAGTCGATCATAAGCCAAACGGACTCTAATCGGTCCAGGGTTTTGCAGAAATCAGTTAAATGATCTGGAGAAGTGTTTAACTCATGTTACCTTATGGTGTTCACTTGAATCAAATTGATGCCAACCACAAGGTGTTACGACAATGTCGATGTCGGATTTGACAGATAACCAATTGAATTACACACAACCTGACAAGTTACCAGCACATCATTTGTCTGGATTAATTAATATGGACAGATTAATTAGCACATTGAGTTTTTCTAGATGATGTGAGTTGAATCGTATAAATACAATTGTTGACATCTGATTTTCATTTACTCATAATGACGTTTCATGCCAACGAATGGAGAGGTCTGACAGATTGAAATCCCTGTGTTAGTGTTATATACAATAAAACGTTTTGCCCTTCTGTAATGAGAAAACATCCTATAATAAGGGGAGTTCGCGGTTAAATCTGGTTCTTTTAGAAAATTTCAGCTCATGGCATGAATTACAACTGCTCTGTACATAAGGATTGCTCTCGTAACGAACAAATCTTCCCGTACATGCAACCATTGCAGGTAATCTGCAACTGTCCCCTAATATCATGTCCATGGTTTCAGTTTCATTTCATATAATACTTTCTCCATCAAATTTCGTTCTGGACAAGTGGGTCAATAGAGAACATTAGGTGCACCATATACAGTATTTATGGTATCAGAATAAAATTTAATCTTGTTTCAAGTTAGAATCCAGAGATATCACAAGGAAGTTATCATTGCATAAGGGCCATCTACTGACCATGACCTAAATACCGGTATCATGACCATTGTGTAACAGCAGTGAATGGCCCCATCGCAGATCCTCGAGGGACCGGATTTATTTTGCGAGTCCGTCGGACATCGACTAGTTAGACAGAGTGATGGACACAAATACAAACTCGAACCGAAGGTAGGTGAAAACATTCAAACTAGTCGGGTTGCGAACTAATAGTTTTTTCAATGTCGCGGTTGTATTTCAATAATTATCGAATTTATCGAGCCATTCGATAACCATTAGAATGGATATGTATCGTTACACCTCGATATGTATTCACTTTGTTTTTGGGGTACCTCCAATGTATGTTCATTTTTTGCTACCATATAGAATGTATTTGTTCGCTAACCACCAAAATTATGTCCGGTTCCCTCGAATGGGACGTAACCCTTGAAGTGTAGCTTGTGCAAACCAGACATTTCCCACATAATACGTAAGAGGTTAAACAGGTTTTGTGACAGTGAATGTTCCTGGGACCATTTCCAGGTGATCAACAACCATTTACAGTAAATGTACACTTTAAAACATCACCACATTAAATTGTTAAAACATCACGGTTATAAACTAATCACATCATGACCCTTTAATGAGGTCTCATTTTCAAAAACTCTCAAAATTTTTCGTTTCCCATTTATGAAAGTTGTCCATCTCATATAGACAGTAGTTTTGGAACCCACGTGTCATAAGCATAGAAATCACCCCCCCTCCCCCAAGTCAACAACTAATGGTCTTCCCCATCTGTGCTTCCTTCATCAGTCTTGTCTAGAAGCATCTGGTGATATCGGTCATTAGAAACATCAAGAAAATGGTGCCCCTCACGACCCTCGGTAGTTGCTCTCCCTGGTAGTGTACGAGTCACCTAAATTGCCTGTATAATTGCTATTGAGCAAATAACTTCAGCACCATTTGGTCTTTTTGAGAAACCCACTTGTGCCTTGCGTAGAAGGAATAGTATTGATCCAATAAACGTAGGTATTGAAAATAATCTAACATCAAACTCTGCTCACTCCAAACCCACGGTTCACTTTTATGTCACGTGTCATTGTGCATTTTATTAATCACTTAGCTAAAAACAAATGCATATGTTTCATGATGTGCTATTGATTCCAATCAATTGGCACTGTAGCAGGGAGAAGGGGTTTGTTTGCGGGCCTCAGAGCCAGGGTTGTTTTCAAGTAATTTAATAAACTTGAGTCTCCCGTGGGTGGTCAGCCGAATCAATCAAACTTGCATTTCTCTGATTAGCTCTAATAATATGTGGGGTATATCAAGCATCCAGTTGATTTCTCAGCAATAAAAATAATATGTGGAATCCACTATCTTCTATGTGGTAAAGAGAAAGATTGAATCTCCCTACATTCTATCTTGCCACGGCATCACTATCACCAAAAATAAAATGCACATTAGCCCCCTGTCTGGGTGTTATAACATAGAAAAGATAATAATGCACATTCCTAGGCCCCATACAATATCATATTATCTGCACACTGGCATACATTATAAACATAGAAAAGATATCAATGCACATTCCTAGGCCCCATACAATATCATATATCTGCACCACTGGCATACATTATAACATAGAAAAGATAATCCAATGAACATTCCTAGGCCCCATACAATATATATTATCTGCACACTGGCATACATTATAAACATAGAAAAGATAATCAATGCACATTCCTGGCCCCATACAAATCATATTATCTGCAACTGGCATACATTATAAACATAGAAAAGATAATCAATGCACATTCTAGGCCCATACAATATCATATTATCTGCACACTGGCTATACATATAAACATAGAAAGATATCAATCACATTCTAGGCCCCATACAATATCAATATCTGCACATGGCGATACATTAAACATAGAAAAGATAATCAATGCACATTCCTAGGCCCCATACAATCATATTATCTGCACACTGGCATATTTTATAAAATAGAAAAGATAATCAATGCACATTCCTAGGCCCCATACAATATCATATTATCTGCTACACTGCATAACTTTATAAACTAGAAAAATAATCATGCACATTTAGGCCCCATATAAATATCATATTATCTGCATACTGGCATACATATATAAACATAGAAAAAGTATCAATGCACATTCCTGGGCCCATACAATATCATATTCTGCACACTGGCATACTTTATAAACATGAAAATAATCAATGCACATTCCTAGGCCCCATACAATATATATTATCTGCACACTGGCATACATTATAAAATAGAAAGATAATCAATGCACATTCCTAGGCCCCATACAAATTCATATTATCTGCACGGCATACATTATAAACATAGAAAAGATATTCAATGCACATTCCTAGGCCCCATACAATATTATTATTGCACACATGGCTACATTAAAACATAGAAAAATAATCAATGCACATTCCTAGGCCCCATAAATATCATATTATCTCGCACCACTGGCATACATTATAAACATAGAAAAAGATATCAATGCACATTCCTAGGCCCATACAATATCATATTATCTGCACACTGGATACTTTATAAAACATAGAAAAGATATCAATGCAACATTTCCTAGGCCCCTACAATATCATATTATCCCAGTGATACTGATTATAAACATAGAAAAGATAATCAATGCACATTCTAGGCCCCAATATATATCATATGTCAGTATGCACATGGATACTTAGAAACATAGAAAAGATAATCAATGCACATTTCATAGGCCCCAACAATATATTCTTATCTGACCTACTGGATACATGTATAAACATAGAAAAGATAATCAATGCAATTCCTAGGCCCCTACCAATATCATATATCTGCACACTGGCATACATTATAAACATAGAAAAGATATCAATGCACATCCTAGGCCCCAATACAATAATCATATTATCTGCACACTGGCATACATTATAAACATAGAAAAGTAATCAATGCACATTCCTAGGCCCCATCAAATATCATATTATCTGCACACTGCATACATTTATAAACATAGAAAAGATAATCAATGCACATTTCTAGGCCCCATACAATATCATATTATCTGCTATACAGTATATCTATATTATAAACATAGAAAAGATAATCAATGCACATTCCTAGGCCCATACATATCAATATTATCTGTATATACAGATATTCTATATTATAAACATAGAAAAGAATCAATGCACATTCCTAGGCCCCATACAAATCATATTATCTGTATTACAGTATACTATATATGTATAAAAATAAAAAGGAAAAAGATAATCAATGCACATTCCTAGGCCCCATACAATATCATATTATTCGCACAACTGGCATACATTATAAACATAGAAAAGATAATCAATGCACATCCTAGGCCCCATACAATATCATATTATCTGCACACTGGCATTACATTATAAAAATAGAAAAGATAATCAATGCACATTCCTAGGCCCCATACAATATGATATTATCTGCACACAATGACATACTTATAAACATAGAAAGATAATCAATGCACCTTCCTAGGCCCCATACAATATCATATATCTGCACACTGGCATACATTATAAACATAGAAAAGATAATCAATGCACATTCCTAGGCCCCATACAATATGATATTATGACACACGGCATACATTATAAACATAGAAAAGATAATCAATGCACATTCCTTAGGCCCCATACAATCAATTATCTGCACACTGCATACATTATAAACATAGAAAAGATAATCAATGCACATTCTAGGCCCCATACAATATCATATTATTGCACACTGGCATACATTATAAACATAGAAAAGATAATCATGCACACATTCCTAGGCCCCATACAATCTAATTTATCTGCACACTGGATAATAATATAAAACATAGAAAAGATAATCAATGCACATTCCTAGGCCCATACAATAATACAATGATATTATCTGCACTCATAATATATAAACATAGAAAAGATAATCAATGCACATTCCTAGGCCCCATACAAATAATTATCTGCACACATGGATACATTATAAACATAGAAAGATAATCAATGCACATTCCTGGGCCCATACTATAATTATCTGCACACTGGACATACTTATAAACATAGAAAAGATAATCAATGCAATTCTAGGCCCCATACAATATCATATTATTTGCACACTGACATACATTATAAACATAGAAAAGATAATCAATGCACATTCCTAGGCCCATACAATACATATTATCTGCACATTGGCATACATTATAAACATAGAAAGATAATCAATGCACATTCCTAGGCCCCTACAATATCATATTATCTGTAATACAGTATATCTATATATATAAAACATAGAAAAAGATAATCAATGCACATTCCTAGGCCCTATACAATATCATATTATCTGTATAAACAGTATATCATATATATAACATAGAAAAGATAATCAATGCACATTCCTAGGCCCCATCAATTCTATCTGCACACTGGCTAACATTATAAAAAATAGAAAAGATAATCAATGCACATTCCTAGGCCCCATACAATATCATTATCTGCACACTGGCATACATTCTAAACATAGAAAAGATAATCAAGGCACATTCCTAGGCCCATACAATATCATATATTTGCACACTGCATACATATAAACATAGAAAGAGAATCAATGCACATTCCTAGGCCCATACAATATTCATATTATCTGCCTTTGCATACATATAAACATAGAAAAGATAATCAATGCCATTCCTAGGCCCCATACAATATCATATTATCTGTATATACAGTATATCTATATATATATAAACATAGAAAAGATAATCAATGCACATTCCTAGGCCCATACAATATCATATTATCTGTATACAGTATATTATAATATTAAACATAGAAAAGATAATCAATGCAATCCTAGGGCCCCATACAATATCATATTATTGCACACTGGCATGACATTATAAACATAGAAAAGATAATCAATGCACATTCCTAGGCCCCATTACAATATCATTATCTGCACACTGGCATACATTATAAACATAGAAAAGATAATCAATGCACATTCCTAGGCCCCATACAATATCAATTATCTGCACACTGGATACATTAAAATAGAAAGATATCAATGCACATTCCTAGGCCCCATACAATATGAATTATCTGTATATTACAGATTTATCTTAATATTAAACATAGAAACAGTAATCAATTCAACATTCTAGGCCCCATACAGGGATAATCATATATTCTGTATATTTACAAGTATATCTATATATATATATAAATTAGAAAGATAATCAAATGCACATTCCTGGCCCCATACAATATCATATTATCTGCAACTGAGCAATTCATTTTATAAAAAGTAGACAAAGATATCAATGCACATTCCTAGGGCCCCCATACAAATTCATATTATCTGTTTACCCAAGTGATACTATATATAAAACATAGAAAAGATTAATCCAATGGGCAACATTCCTAGGCCCCATACAATAATCATATGATGCAACATGGCATTACAATTTAAACATAGAAATTACCGTGACCTGGATGGATGAATATTACAGATATACCGTGACCTGGATGGATGAATATTACAGATATACCGTGACCTGGATGGATGAATATTACAGATGTACCGTGACCTGGATGGATGAATATTACAGATGTATGCCACAATTAAGCCACAATATTGCCGTAATTTAACAGCCCTGTGACTGGGTGTGAGATGGGTTTGTGGCTTTAAGGACTGAGGATCTTTTAGGTGTAAATCTATCTAGCAATTGGATTTGGCAGGATTTGTTTAATACCATAAAACACACAAAAAAAAAAATCACCAGCGCTCTGTGTAACCCATGATGTTAATGGTCTATGGGGCACAACTATGTATGTCACATGGTAGGTAAATGTCATGACTAGTTGTCAACCTTGCGTTAAACTGCGCTATAGCCTGGGATCTGCAATGCAAACATTTCTAGGTTGTTTCAATCTGATCTGATGTCCCCTGGAGATTCCCCTAGAGAATGTAGACAGCTCCTACCGATAATGGGGGGGGGGTGCCAGCTGAGTGCTGAGTTATAATCTGGTACTTGACACCAGCAGGTTAGAAAGTTCAAGGAAACATTGAGTCGCGGACTGGATCAGGTTTAAGGGTCTAAACTTCCCACTTGGAAGATTGAAATCAGGTTTACTGAGCAAGAGATTCAGTGCTGAAATCTGTGACATGGACTGTTAATTGGGAAACACACAAACCTTATCTAGCCTGGCACAACTAGAGATGGATCCAATATACACACAGGAATTACAGCAGAGCCGTCTCCCCATAATACACATATAATGGGACCCACAATGAGAAATGTGTTATTGATTTCAGCAACATTTCATTAAGTCATTCTTAGTGCAGTTCCCCTTTATGTGTTTAAGCTGTGATTAATCATTCGGTAATCCTATATAATACCATATAATATGATATAATACAATATAATAAAATATAATAGGATTATAATACAATATAATAGGATTTAATACAAAATAATACTATATAATACAATATAATAAAATATAATAGGATTATAATACAATATGATATAATACAATATAATACTATATAATACAATATAATATGATATAATGCAATATAATACTATATAATACAATATAATAAAATATAATAGGATTATAATACAATATAATACAAAATAATACTATATAATACAATATAATATGATATAATACAATATAATATAATATAATACAATACAATAAAATATAATAGGATTATAATACGATATAATACAATATAATAAAATTTAATACTATATAATAAAATATAATAGGATTATAATACAATATAATACTATATACCGGTAATAAAATATAATACGATAATAATACAATATAATACCATATAATATATAATACAGTATAATATGATATAATACAATATAATACCATATAATATATAATATGATATAATACAATATAATACCATATAATACCATATAATACAATATAACACTATGTAATACTATGTAATACAATAGAAAAATGATAATAATCAGTATTATTCCATTTTTACTGAAATAACTCAATAATATTGTGAAATAACTCAATAATATTAATCAAGTGCGCAAGTATGAGAAATGCAAAAGTTTGCTAATGGTAATTGAAGTAAAAGGGTTAGAAGTTAGGACCTTCCAGACTGGGGTTACCTTGACGTGGTTGGAAGGCTTTTCATTTATGTGATCACAGTAATGTATAATAAAACCCCTTTGTTTATAAAGTATGCCAGTGTGCAGATAATATGATATTGTATGGGGCCTAGGAATGTGCATTGATTATCTTTTCTATGTTTATAATGTATGCCAGTGTGCAGATAATATGATATTGTATGGGGCCCAGGAATGTGCATTGATTATCTTTTCTATGTTTATATATATATATAGATATACTGTATATACAGATAACATGATAATGTATGGGGCCTAGGAATGTACATTGATTATCTTTTCTATGTTTATATATATATAGATATACTGTATATGCAGATAATATGATATTGTATGGGGCCCAGGAATGTGCATTGATTATCTTTTCTATGTTTATAATGTATGCCAGTGTGCAGATAATATGATATTGTATGGGGCCCAGGAATGTGCATTGATTATCGTTTCTATGTTTATAATGTATGTCAGTGTGCAGATAATATCATATTGTATGGGGCCTAGGAATGTGCATTGATTATCTTTTCTATGTTTATAATGTATGCCAGTGTGCAGATAATATGATATTGTATGGGGCCTAGGAATGTGCATTGATTATCTTTTCTATGTTTATAATGTATGCCAGTGTGCAGATAATATGATATTGTATTGGGCCTAGGAATGTGCATTGATTATCTTTTCTATGTTATATATATAGATATACTGTATATACAGATAATATGATATTGTATAGGGCCAGGAATGTTCATTGATTATCTTTTCTATGTTTATATATATAGATAAGTAATACAGATAATATGATATTGTATAGGGCCTAGGAAGTGCATTGATTATCTTTCTATGTTTTTATGTATGCCAATGTGCAGATAATATGATATTGTATGGGGCCTAGGAAGTGCATTGATTATCTTTCTATGTTTATAATGTATGTCCAGTGTGCAGATAATATGATATTGTATGGGGCCTAGGAATGTGCATTGATTATCTTTTCTATGTTTATAATGTATGCCAGTGTGCAGATATGATATTGTATGGGGCCTAGGAATGTGCATTGATTATCTTTTCTATGTTTATAATGTATGCCAGTGTGCAGATAATATGATATATGGGGCTAGGAATGTGCATTGATATCTTCTATGTTTTAATGTATAGCCAGTGTGCAGATAAGTATAATATTGTATTGTATGGGGCCTGAATGTGCATTGATTATCTTTTCTATGTTTATAATTATATATGCCAGTGTGCAGATAATATGATATTGTATGGGGCCTAGGAATGTGCATTGATTATCTTTTCTATGTTTATAATGTATGCAGTGTGCAGATAATATGATATTGTATGGGGCCTAGGAATGTGCATTGATTATCTTTTCTATGTTTATAATGTAGCCAGTGTGCAGATAATATGATATTGTATGGGGCCCTAGGAATGTGCATTGATTATCTTTTCTATGTTTATAATGTATGCCAGTGTGCAGAAAATATCATTTTGTATGGGGCCTAGGAATGTGCATTGATTATCTTTTCTATGTTTATAATGTATGCCAGTGTGCAGTAATATGATATTGTATGGGGCCTAGGAAGTGCATTGATTATCTTTTCTATGTTTTATAAAGATATGCCAGTGTGCAGATAATGATATTGTATGGGGCCTAGGAATGTGCATTGATTATCTTTTCTATGTTTATAATGTATGCCAGTGTGCAGATAATATGATATTGTATGGGGCCTAGGAATGTGCATTGATTATCTTTTCTATGTTTATAATGTATGCCAGTTGCGGATAATATGATGTGTATGGGGCCTAGAATGTGCATTGATATCTTTTCTATGTTTTAATATAGAGATACTGTATTCAGATAATATGATATTGTTATAGGGCTAGAATGTGCATGATTATCTTTTCTATGTTTATAATGAATTATACTGATTGCAGATAAATGATATTGTATGGGGCCTAGGAATGTGCATTGATTATCTTTTCTATGTTTATACATATAGATATACTGTATATACAGATAATATGATATTGTATGGGGCCTAGGAATGTGCATTGATTATCTTTTCTATGTTATAATGTATTGTCAGTGTGCAGATAATATGATATTGTATGGGGCCTAGGAATGTGCATTGATTATCTTTTCTATGTTTATAAATGTATGGCCAGTGGGTGCAAGATAATATGATATTGATGGGGCCTAGGAATGTGCATTGATTATCTTTTCTATGTTTAAATGTATGCCAGTGTGCAAAATATGATATTGTATGGGGCCTAGGAATGTGCATTGATTATCTTCTATGTTTATAATGTATGCCAGTGTGCAATAATGATATTGTATGGGGCCTAGGAATTGCATTGATTATCTTTTTCTATGTTTATAAAGTATGCCAGTGTGCAGATAATATGATAATGTATGGGGCCTAGGGAATGGCATTGATTATCTTTTCTATGTTATAAAGTATGCCAGTTGCGATAATATGATATGTATGGGGCCTAGGAATGTGCATTGATTATCTTTTCTGTTTATAAAGTATGCCAGTGTGCAGATAATATGAGAATTGATGGGCCTAGGAATGTGCATTGATTATCTTTTCTATGTTTATAATGTAGGCAGTGTGCAGATAATTGATATTTATGGGCCTAGGAATGTGCATTGATTAATTTCTATGTTTATAGTATGCCAGTGTGCAGATAATATGATATTGTATGGGGCCTAGGAATGTGCATTGATATCTTTTCTATGTTTAAATGTATGCCAGTGTGCAGATAATATGATATTGTATGGGGCCTAGGAATGTGCATTGATTATCTTTCATATTTATTAATGTATGCCAGTGTGCAGATATGATATTGTATGGGGCTAGGAATGTGCATGATTATATTTTCTATGTTTATAAAGTATGCCAGTGTGCAGATAATATGATATTGTATGGGGCTAGGAATGTGCATTGATTATCTTTTCTATGTTATAATGTATGCAGTGTGCAGATAATAGGATATTTATGGGGCCTAGGAATGTGCATTGATTATCTTTTCTATGTTTATAATAGTAGCCAGTGTGCAGATAATATGATATTGTATGGGGCCTAGGAATGTGCATTGATTATCTTTTCTATGTTTATTAAATTATGCCAGTGTGCAGATAATATGATATTGTATGGGGCCTAGGAATGTGCATTGATTATCTTTTCTATGTTTATTGTATGCCAGTGTGCAGATAATATTATATTGTATGGGGCCTAGGGATGTGTATTGATTATCTTTTCTATGTTTATATGTATGCCAGTGTGCAAGATAAATGATATTGTATGGGGCTAGGAATGTGCATTGATTATCTTTTCATGTTTATAATGTATGCCAGTGTGCAGATAATATGATATTGTATGGGGCCTAGGAATGTGCATTGATTATCTTTCTATGTTTATAAGTCTGCCAGTGTGCAGATAATATGATATTGTATGGGGCCTAGGAATGTGCATTGATTATCTTTTCTATGTTTATAATGTATGCCAGTGTGCAGATAATATGATATTGTATGGGGCCTAGGAATGTGCATTGATTATCTTTTCTATGTTGATAATGTATGCCAGTGTGCAGATAATATGATATTGTATGGGGCCTAGGAATGTGCATTTATTATCTTTTCTATGTTTATAACCACCAGACACATCAATAGTAAGACTGCAGTAGGGAGGATTCCTACAGATTTATAATTTATTGCTGAGAAATCAACTGGATGCTTGATATTACCCCAGAATTAATTATAGAAGTAAAATGCAACTTTTTGATTGGCTGACACCCACGGAGACTCAAGGTTTATTATACTATGAAAACCCCTGGACCGCAACAAAACCTTCTCCCTGCTACAGCCATTTATTGGAATCAATAGCACAATATATACACATATGCATTTGTTTTTAGCTAAGTGATTAAATAAAATGTCAAATGACAACTGGACCAGTAAAGTGAACCAGTGGGTTGGAAGTGAGCAAGTTTGATGTTAGATTATTTATCAATACCACGGTTTATTGGATCAATACTTCACTTCACGCAAGGCAAGTGTTTCTCTAAAAAGACAAATGGCTGGTTAGTTGGCTCAACTAAATATACAGGCAATTAGGGGTCGTAACTACCAGGGGAGCAACTGACCGAGGCCAAGGGGGCACCATTTTCTTATTTTTCCTATGACAGATAAAGCCTCTTCCTAGAAAAGGACTGATGATGAAGCACAGATAGGGGAACCATTAGTTTTACTGGGGGGGGGGGGGGGTGATTTCTAGTTATGACACTGGCCAAACTACTGTCTACTAGAGATGGACGAACTTCATAAAGTTGGGAAAAACTGAAAAATTTTGAGAGTTTGAAAATAGACCTATTAAAGTCAATGGGGAGTGATAGTTTGAAAAGTTTGGATGTTTTACAGATGGTAATTTACTGTAAATGGTTGTGACACCTGGGAAATGGTCCAGGGAACATGTCACTGTCACCAAAACCTGTTTAACGCTACTTACTTTATGATTGGGAAATTGTCTGGTTTGCACAAGCTACATTCAAGGGTTACGGCCCATTCGAGGGTAACCGGACGATAATTTTGAGGGTTAGCGAACAATACATTCTAGGGTTAGCAAAAATGAACCATACATTGGAGGGTTACCAAAAACAAATGATACATTCGAGGGGTAACGAACGATACATTCTAAGGTTATCGAATGGCTCATAAATTCGATAATTATTGAAAATACAACCGCGACATTGAAAAAAACTAATTAGTTCGAACCCGAACTAGTTTGAATAGTTCAGCCTGAACTCGGGTTCGAGTTTGTATTTGTGTCCATCACTACTGTCTACTAGAGATGTCCGAACTTCGCAAAATCCGGTCCACTCGAGGATCTGCGAACTGGGCCATCACTGCTGTCTACACAATGGCAATGATACAGGTAATTTAGGTCATGGTACAGTAGATGGCCCTTAACAAATAACTTCCTTGTGATATCTCGTGGATTCTACTTGAAACAGAGTTAAATGTATTCTGATACAATAAATACTGTATATGGTGCACTAATGTTCTCTATTGACCCAGCTTGTCCCAGACTAAAATTTGATGGAGAAAGTTATTTAAATGAAATGAAACTGAACCAGTGACAGATATTAGGAGGACAGTTGGCAGATTACCTGCATGGTTTGCAGTAGGGAACGATTGTTCTGGTTACGAGAGGATCTTTATGTACAGAGCAGTTAGTAATTCAATGCCATGAGCTGAAATTTCTAAAAGAACAAGATTTAACCCGTAGCTCTTATTTAATAGGATGTTTTCTCAATTACAGAAGGCAAACGTTTTATTGTATATAACACTAACACAGGGATTTCAATCTGTCAGACCTCTCCCATTTCGTTGGGCATGAAACTCAATGTAGATAAATGAAAATCAGATGTCAACAATTGTATTTAATACAGATTCAATCTCAATACATCTAGAAAACTCAATGTGCTAATTATCTGTCCATTTAATTAATCCAGACAAATGATTTCTGTAAACTCTGTAGGGTTGAATTCAATTGGTTTATCTGTCAAATCCAGACATCGACTTGTCTAAACACCTTTGGGTTGGCATCAATTTAGATTCAAGTGAACACCATAAGGTAACATTGAGTTAAACACTGTCCAGTCCATTTAACTGATTTCTGCAAACACTGGACGGATTAGATGTCCGGTTTGGGCTTAGATCGACTTGTATGTTACAGTTTAATTTTGCTTTTTCATTATCAAATTTATATGATTTGAATAAACAAATAATTTACCAAACAAATTGGAAATATTGGTTAAAAACTCATTTAACAAGATATAAATAACCTTTTTTTCTGATTTCCCCAGAAGGGAAATAATTCATATTTAACAAATTAGAAGAATGTGGCCGTGTTCAAACCCCCAGTCCACCTGGTAGTTTTACCTTCTAACCTTGTGATGTTCCCCCATCCTGGCCTGTAATCTATGGGAAAAGGAACAGGTGGTTGTCAACATTTTGGTTAAATTTTGGACCCATAGGATATCATAACACGGATACGAAGAAACATCTTTTCCAAAATCCCCAGTAAAGGAAAAAATTAAATGCCCTCTGTCTGCATGTTATGTAGCCAATGTAAAGTCAGGGTGAAGTCCCAGTCCATAGGCCATACATTCTACAGAAAGAAATACACTTGGGGGGCTTGGGTGCAAAAACAGATAAGAATGGATCTCATCCTTGAAGATACCCCAATTAGCGAACACCATGCCTAGGGCTAAAGAGGTTCCAAGCGATTCAATGAGACGGAATCCGACTCCGAGCTCTTCAGAAGAACCCTACATCTTGGCAGTGGGTCACCGAACAAGGAGCGTTGCCGAAACAGCGCTACATGATATAGTAGGGAGTGAGACCAGGCAATGCAGAGGGCCACAAACAGCCAGCCAACTAACTAAACTAACTAATGCTCGTTTCAGGAATGATTGGAAAGCCACCCAAGTGTTTTCTATCTGTAGCATGTATGAACTATGGACTGGGACTTTATCCTGACGTTAGTTTGGCTACATGCAGACAGAGGGCTGAGGTGCTTACATGCCGTAAC
The DNA here is from genome assembly GCA_019447015.1 of Hymenochirus boettgeri. NCBI lineage: Eukaryota > Metazoa > Chordata > Amphibia > Anura > Pipidae > Hymenochirus > Hymenochirus boettgeri. The sequence goes on along the minus strand of CM033477.1, from coordinate 164,561,055 downwards.
CTTTAATTATTGTTCAGTGTTTTTGTTGATGGATTTATTATGTACTAAGCACTTTTTTGCAATGTGATTATTATTAACACCCTATGTGTGTGGTGTGTTTACTGGGCACTTTTGGCTCTCCACACAGTGTACCCAGGGCTGCCTCTTTAATGAGGCAAGGTGAAGCACATTACAGAGCAGCACCCTGTATGGAGGCAGCAGTTTAGATGGCAGAATTTTTTTCCCCTGGCATCATGTGGCCCAGGGGGCAACAAAAACACTGTTTGTAAAAAAAACACACATTTTCGGTACTGTCACTTTAAATTGCAGGGGAATTCAGCTACGACTCCTCCCCCTCCCTTCTGACTGGCAATTCCTTTAATCAAAATCAATGTGGGCATTATTTACCAGTCATGTGTATAAAGCCCCTCCCACTTCTAGACAAGCCACACCCCACTTCCGGTCAAAGCATCACCATTTTCAATTATAAAACCACACCCCACTTTGATGGCACAGCGAGGGGGGGCAGCATTTTGACTTTTTTTCAGGTGCCAAAAAGTTAAGAGACGGCCCTTGGGCTTATGGGAGTTGAGTGCCTTGGAAATTTGTTCCGAGTAGAGTCGGGATTTTTACTTGCCACATTGGCTGGGATGTGTCTTTGTAAACAGCAGATGGATGTTGGTAGGTAAGAGAAATCCTAGACTACATTAATTACTGGCTCATGGAAATGTTGGAGTTAAGGCCTCAATCCATCCAGGATCTAGAGTTCAGCCTGCAAACAAGGATTACAGAGGAGTTTTAGGACTTGATAGTTTAAATTCTGACCACACTCCAAGCTCTATCCTCAGGCTGTACAAGATCTTTCAGCCTCACTTGACATTAAAAACAAAGAGTTGTTCTATTAGATCTTACACAATGAAAAGCTGAAACATGTTTTTATTTTGTGGGTCTAAAAGGTCAAAGTCTCTGCGAGAGACACAAACAATTTTAAATAAGGACTTTAGGACTTTAGGATTACTGACATTGACTTATTACTTTTGATCCTGGGATCAATATGGATCTGAAAATGTAGCAAATTAGAGATGATAAACTTATATTTTATCTTTGGTTCTCTAGAGAAGTCACAGTGGCTTCCTTGAATATGACATCCCAAGGTAGATAAAGACTTGATTGGAAGCTCTACCCCCTCTATATGTATATATATATATATATATATATATATCCCAAGGTAGATAAAGACTTGATTGGAAGCTCTACCCCCTCTATATGGCCAGATATTGGACTGAAGTAGAGGGCAGAGCTGGACTAGACCAGATAATTCAGTTAAGCATACCAGCTGATTGAGGGTAAACCCAGGGGTGAGGTCCTGGATGTTCCTGGATGTTTATATAGTAAGAGAAAAGAAGGTACACGGAAGGTTATTCCAAATGTGATTTAACCCTTAAAGGGCATGTCCACCCCCAAAACTAAAATTTAACCCCTTACTGGCCACATCAAGTAGTTTAAAACAATCCTTACCTTACATTCCTGCTCAAAATAGTTCCCCTGCTGTGCCCCTCCAAAGTCCAGGAAACTGCTGTGTAGGAGCAGTGTGTGACTCATGCTGTGCCTGAGACTTCCTCAACCTCATCAAGGTTGAGGCATGCTCAGTGCAGCCCTCCCTGCCTCTCAGCCAATCACGGACGCGGCTGCCGGTCCCGCCCCCTGCTTTCAATTCCATGCAAGCAGAGGGCCTTAACACTGCAGTGGAGGAGAGAGGGCAGGTAAGTAAGAATCGGGGGACTTTCTAACAATTATATTAATGCGGTTGGGGCTGGGGGAGCATGCCCTACCACATATCAAAAGTTCAATTTTGGGGTGGACATGCCCTTTAACTTTCCAGCAATTCAGTTTACAGATTGCTTCCATTTTAAATATCTTTCCGTAGAAATATGGGCGTCTACGCCACTATTGGACAAAACACTGGGTAAGTCTATGACTAAAAACCCTCATTCTATGAACTGGGCAGTACAGGGGCTCAGTGGTTAGCTCTGATGCCTTGCATTGCTGAAGTCCTGGATCTGACTTGGAGTGCATGGAGATTGGATGTTTTCCCCATGGGGAATAATAAAGACATATGAGAGGTTGTATGAGAAATAGAGGATATAATTGAAAACTCTTTGTACAGGACTTGATATGAATAGATTAATATTTGTACACAATACATAATATGTAGCTCTGTGTACGAAATACAGACAAATAGCAGTGTACACACTTCCCAATCAAACATAGCAAGATTATTATTATTATTTATATAGCGCCAACATCTTCCGTAGCGCTTTACAATTACATGTATACATTCACGTCAGGCCCTGCCCCAAAGAGCTTACAATTTAAGCACATTTTTTTGACACATACAACCTATCAGTATGTCTTTATGATTGTGGGGGAAACTGGAGTGCCCTGAGGAAACCCACGCAAACACGGGGAGAACATACAAACTCCTTGCAGATGTGTCCAAGGGTGGAATCGAACTCAGTACTTCAGCACTGCAAGGGATCAGTCTAACCACTGAGCCACCGTACTGCCTAGATAATATAGATAATTTATCTATAATCATAATATTAGATAAGTATCTATTATTAGTATTATTATTATCTATTATCTCAGGAGGGTTAAAGCAGGGTTAATCCGTATGAAAGCCAACACTGGTACCTGCTGAAACACTGGATTGTGCAGTTAGAATTCGGATCCCACTTATTTCCTTTTGACCATATATTGAACTGATAAAGAAAGACGGCGAGAGCCAGTAATTTCTTAACATAATGAAAATCTCTGTCTAATGGAGCATCTTAAAAGGCACTTTTTAAAGGGGCGGTCGCATAGGATCGTTCAGGCAAGTGGGGAAATAAATGATTAACGGTTCTGTCAAGGCAAATCATTTTTTATTGTATTTTGGCTCAGGTGAAGCTTTGCGAAATAGCAGATATATGTCAAACCCGCCAAGGACAAATATAAATATTTATATATATTTGGGGCTTTTAAAACATATTGAAAATGAATTTAATGCTTGAAAGATTTATTGAAAATCTCATTTGTAATGAGGAGCATTTATCACTCCAACACGGCTGTTCACAGACTATCGCCTCCTCAAACGCTTTGATTACACGTGCGCGACGCGCCTAAAACAAGGGGGAAGGGAGACGCGCCTAAAACAAGGGGGAAGGCAGGTAACAGAGAAGTAAAATAAATAAATAGGGAAATGTTTGTTACCAGATTGTTCCAAAGTTTGTAACATAACAGTTGAAAAGTTAAAGGGACAGAGAATGTTGCAAATCATACGATACTGGTTTTCTTGAAGTATCAACAGTTATATCCAAGATGGCATGTAATATTAATGGAACATTCCCCTGATACTCAGTTATGACAACTTAATGACGAGAACTTACCGCTAAAACAGCTTTAGGTGATTCTCATGTAATAATGTCAGGGCTAATTATGAAGACCTCTAACACCATTTTCCCTTTTGAAAGACAAGCTAAAGTTTCGAGTCAATTTAAAAATTGTTAGAACGTCTTTAAAGGGCATGTCCACCCCCAAAAAAAAACTAAAAATCCCCCACCACTACTGGCCCCATTGTGTAGTGTAGTTTAATCCTTACCTCACATCCCAGCTCCATATGGTTCTCCTGTAGTCCCCCCCCAAAGTCCCAAAAACTGCCCCCCAGGAGGATAGCAGAGTCCATATAGGACTGCCTCCTGTCTCGCCTCCGGGAGAAGTTTGGCATGCGAACTGCAGCCCTTCTCCCCCTCCAATCCCACCCGATTAGGATTCCCTCCCCCTAGTGTAAAACCCTTTTTACCAAACATTCCCCCTGTCCCCCCAGCCCCAACCGCTATGTTTGTAATATCAGAAAATGCCCAGAACATTACTTACCTTCCCTCTTTCCTCCGCCGCACTGAACTCCCGGCAGCCGCGGTACGTGATTGGCTGCCGCTCAGCCAATCACAGACGCGACTGCCGGTCCCGCCCTCTGCTTGCATTTTCTCGCAAGCAGAGGGCCGGCACGCGCGAAGGAAAGAGGGAAGGTAAGTAAAGTTCTGGCCATTTTCTGATATTACAAACATAGCGGTTGGGGGGACAGGGCAATTCTTGCTAAAAAAAATTTCTAAAGGGACATACCCTTTAAGATGTGAATTTTTAAAGGTAAACTACCAAGTTATGTTTATTATCTCCTGTTAAATACCTTCCTTATCTAGGCCATGTGACCTGGTACAATTGGTCCCAGTGAATATCCCAGATCAGCACCCAATGTCTCACCCATGATACGTTTATTTATCTCCTGTTAAAATACCTTCCTTATCTAGGCCATGTGACTGGTACAATTGACCCAGTGAATATCCCATATCAGCACCCAATGTCTCACCCATGATACGTTATTACCTCCTGTTAATACCTTCCTTATCTAGACCATGTGACCTGTACAATTGGACCCAGTGAATATCCCAGATCATCACCCAATGTCTCACCCATGATACGTTTTTACCTCCTGTTAAATACCTTCCTTATCTAGGCCAGTGACCTGGTACAATTGGACCCAGTGAATATCCCATATCAGCACCCAATGTCTCACCCATGATACGTTTATTATCTCCTGTTAAATACCTTCCTTATCTAGGCCATGTGACCTGGTACAATTGGTCCCAGTGAATATCCCATATCAGCACCCAATGTCTCACCCATGATACGTTTATTATCTCCTGTTAAATACCTTCCTTATAGGCCATGGACCTGTACAATTGGACCCAGTGAATATCCCATATCAGCACCCAATGTCTCACCCATGATACGTTTATTACCTCCTGTTAAATACCTCCCTTATCTAGGCCATGGTGACTGGTACAATTGGACCCAGTAATACCCATATCAGCACCCAATGTCACCCATGATACATTTATTACCTCCTGTTAAATACCTTCCTTATCTAGGCCATGTGACCTGGTACAATTGGACCCAGTGAATATCCCAGATCAGCACCCAATGTCTCACCCATGATACGTTTATTACCTCCTGTTAAATACCTTCCTTATCTAGGCCATGTGACCTGTACAATGGTCCCATTTAATATCCCAGATCAGCACCCAATGTCTCACCCATGATACGTTTTTACCTCCTGTTAAATACCTTCCTTATCTAGGCCATGTGACCTGGTACAATTGGTCCCAGTGATATCCCATATCAGCACCCAATGTCTCACCCATGATACATTTCTTACCTCCTGTTAAATACCTTCCTTATCTTGGCCATGTGACCTGGTACAATTGGACCCAGTGAATATCCCAGATCAGCACCCAATGTTCTCACCCATGATTCGTTTATTACCTCCTGTAAACACCTTCCTTATCTAGGCATGTGACCTGGTACAACTGGTCCCAGTGAATATCCCAGATCACCACCAATGTCTCACCCATGATACGTTTATTACCTCCTGTTAATACCTTCCTATCTAGGCATGTGACCTGTGTACAATTGGTCCAGTGATTATCCCATATCAGCACCCAATGTCTCACCCATGATACGTTTATTATCTCCTGTTAAATACCTTCCTTATCTAGGCCATGTGACCTGGTACAATTGGACCCAGTGAATATCCCAGATCAGCACCCAATGTCTCACCCATGATACGTTTATTATCTCCTGTTAAATACCTTCCTTATCTAGGCCATGTGACCGGGTACAATTGGTCCCAGTGATTATCCCAGATCAGCACCCAATGTCTCACCCATGATACGTTTATTACCTCCTGTTAAATACCTTCCTTATCTAGGCCATGTGACCTGGTACAATTGGTCCCAGTGAATATCCCATATCAGCACCCAATGTCTCACCCATGATACGTTTATTATCTCCTGTTAAATACCTTCCTTATCTAGGCCATGTGACCTGGTACAATTGGTCCCAGTGAATATCCCATATCAGCACCCAATGTCTCACTCATGATACGTTTTATACCTCCTGTTAAATACCTTCCTATCTAGGCCATGTGACCTGTACAATTGGACCCAGTGAATATCCATATCAGCACCCAATGTCTCACCCATGATACGTTTATTACCTCCTGTTAAATACCTCCCTTATCTAGGCCATGTGACCTGGTACAATTGGACCCAGTGAATATCCCATATCAGCACCCAATGTCTCACCCATGATACGTTTATTACTCCTGTTAATACCTTCCTTATCTAGGCCATGTGACCTGGACAATTGGACCAGTGAATATCCAGATCAGCACCAATGTCTCACCCATGATCATTTATTACCTCCTGTTAAATACCTTCCTTATCTAGGCCATGTGACTCTGGTACAATTGGACCCAGGAATATCCCAGATCAGCACCCAATGTCTCACCCATGATACGTTTATTACCTCCTGTTAAATACCTTCCTTATCTAGGCCATGTGACCTGGTACAATTGGTCCCAGTTAATATCCCAGATCAGCACCCAATGTCTCACCCATGATACGTTTATTACCTCCTGTTAAATACCTTCCTTATCTAGGCCATGTGACCTGGTACAATTGGTCCCAGTGAATATCCCATATCAGCACCCAATGTCTCACCCATGATACATTTCTTACCTCCTGTTAAATACCTTCCTTATCTTGGCCATGTGACCTGGTACAATTGGACCCAGTGAATATCCCAGATCAGCACCCAATGTCTCACCCATGATTCGTTTATTCCCTCCTGTTAAATACCTTCCTTATCTAGGCCATGTGACCTGGTACAACTGGTCCCAGTGAATATCCCAGATCACCACCCAATGTCTCACCCATGATACGTTTATTACCTCTGTTAATACCTTCCTTATCTAGGCCATTGACCTGGTACAATTGGTCCAGTGATTATCCCATATCAGCACCCAATGTCTCACCCATGATACGTTTATTATCTCCTGTTAAATACCTTCCTTATCTAGGCCATGTGACCTGGTACAATTGGACCCAGTGAATATCCCAGATCAGCACCCAATGTCTCACCCATGATACGTTTATTATCTCCTGTTAAATACCTTCCTTATCTAGGCCATGTGACCTGGTACAATTGGACCCAGTGAATATCCCATATCAGCACCCATGTCTCACCCATGATACGTTTATTACCTCCTGTTAAATACCTTCCTTATCTAGGCCATGTGACCTGGTACATTGGTCCCAGTGAATATCCCATATCAGCACCCAATGTCTCACCCATGATACGTTATTATCTCCTGTTAATACCTTCCTTATCTAGGCCATGTGACCTGGTACAATTGGTCCCAGTGAATATCCCATATCAGCACCCAATGTCTCACCCATGATACGTTTATTACCTCCTGTTAAATACCTTCCTTATCTAGGCCATGTGACCGGGTACAATTGGTCCCAGTGATTATCCCAGATCAGCACCCAATGTCTCACCCATGATACGTTATTACCTCCTGTTAAAACCTTCCTATCTAGGCCATGTGACCTGGTACAATTGTCCCAGTGAATATCCCAGATCAGCACCCAATGTCTCACCATGATACGTTTATTACCTCCTGTTAATACCTTCCTTATCTAGGCCATTGACCTGGTACAATTGGTCCCAGTGAATATCCCAGATCAGCACCCAATGTCTCACCCATGAATGTTTATTACCTCCTGTTAAATACCTTCCTTATCTAGGCCATGTGACCTGGTACAATTGGCCCTGAATATCCCAGATCATTACCCATGCCTCACCCATGATACGTTTTATTACCCTCTGTTAAATACCATCCTTATCTAGGCCATGTGACCTGGTACAATTGGTCCCAGTGAATATCCCAGATCATTACCCAATGTCTTACCCATGATACGTTTATTACCTCCTGTTAAATACCTTCCTTATCTAGGCCATGTGACCTGGTACAATTGGTCCCAGTGATTATCCCATATCAGCACCCAATGTCTCACCCATGATACGTTTATTATCTCCTGTTAAATACCTTCCTTATCTAGGCCATGTGACCTGGTACAATTGGACCCAGTGAATATCCCATATCAGACTCATGTCTCACCCATGATACGTTTATTACCTCCTGTTAAATACCTCCTTATCTAGGCCATGTGACCTGGTACAATTGGACCCAGTGAATATCCCATATCAGCACCCAATGTCTCACCCATGATACGTTTATTACCTCCTGTTAAATACCTTCCTTATCTAGGCCATGTGACCTGGTACAATTGGTCCCAGTGAATATCCCAGATCAGCACCCAATGTCTCACCCATGATACGTTTATTATCTCCTGTTAAATACCTTCCTTATCTAGGCCATGTGACCTGGTACAATTGGTCCCAGTGGAATATCCCATATCAGCACCCAATGTCTCACCCATGATACGTTTATTACCTCCTGTTAAATACCTTCCTTATCTAGGCCATGTGACCGGTACAATTGGTCCCAGTGATTATCCACTCAGCAACCCAATGTCTCACCCATGATACGTTTATTACCTCCGTTTAAATACCTTCCTTATCTAGGCCATGTGACCTGTACAATTGGTCCCAGTGAATATCCCAGATCAGCACCCAATGTCTCACCCATGATACGTTTATTACCTCCTGTTAAATACCTTCCTTATCTAGGCCATGTGACCTGGTACAATTGGTCCCAGTGAATATCCCAGATCAGCACCCAATGTCTCACCCATGATATGTTTATTACCTCCTGTTAAATACCTTCCTTATCTAGGCCATGTGACCTGGTACAATTGGTCCCAGTGAATATCCCAGATCATTACCAATGTCTCACCCATGATACGTTTATTACCTCCTGTTAAATACCTTCCTTATCTAGGCCATGTGACCTGGTACAATTGGTCCCTGTGAATATCCCAGATCATTACCCAATGTCTTACCCATGATACGTTTATTACCTCCTGTTAAATACCTTCCTTATCTAGGCCATGTGACCTGGTACAATTGGTCCCAGTGAATATCGCATATCAGCACCCAATGTCTCACCCATGATACGTTTATTACCTCCTGTTAAATACCTTCCTTATCTAGGCCATGTGACCTGGTACAATTGGTCCCAGTGAATATCCCATATCAGCACCCAATGTCTCACCCATGATCGTTTTTACCTCCTGTTAAATACCTTCATATCTAGGCCATGTGACCTGTACAATTGGACCCAGTGAATATCCCAGATCAGCACCCAATGTCTCACCCATGATACGTTTATTATCTCTTGTTAAATACCTTCCTTATCTAGGCCATGTGACCTGGTACAATTGGTCCCAGTGAATATCCCAGATCAGCACCCAATGTCTCACCCATGATACGTTTATTATCTCCTGTTAAATACCTTCCTTATCTAGGCCATGGACCTGGTACAATTGGTCCCACTGAATATCCCAATCAGCACCCAATGTTCACCCATGATACGTTTATTATCTCCCGTTAAATACCTTCCTTATCTAGCCATGTGACCTGGTACAATTGGGTCCCAGTGAATATCCCAGATCAGCACCAATGTTCACCCCCCTGATACGTTTATTATCTCCTGTTAAATACCTTCCTTATCTAGGCCATGTGACCTGGTACAATTGGACCAGTGAAAATCCCAGATCAGCACCCAATGTCTCACCCATGATACGTTTATTATCTCTTGTTAAATACTTCCTATCTAGGCCATGTGACCTGGTACAATTGGTCCCAGTGAATATCCCAGATCAGCACCCAATGTCTCACCCATGATACGTTTTTATCTCCTGTTAAATACCTCCTTATCTAGGCCATGTGACCTGGTACAATGGTCCAGTGAATATCCCAGATCAGCACCCAATGTCTCACCCATGATACGTTTATTATCTCCTGTTAAATACCTTCCTTATCTAGGCCATGTGACCTGGTACAATTGGACCCAGTGAAATCCATATCAGCACCCAATGTCTCACCCATGATACGTTTATTATCTCCGTTAAATACCTCCTTATCTAGGCCATGTAACCTGGTACAATTGGTCCCCAGTGAATATCCCATATCAGCACCCCAATGTCTCACCCATGATCAGTTATTACCTCCTGTTAAATATCTTCCTTATCTAGGCCATGTGACCTGGTACAATTGGACCCAGTGAATATCCCATATCAGCACCAATGTCTCACCCATGATACGTTTATTACCTCCTGTTAAATACCTTCCTTACTAGGCCATGTGACCTGGTACAATTGGACCAGTGAATATCCCAGATCAGCACCCAATGTCTCACCCATGAATACGTTTATTATCTCCTGTAATACCTTCCTATCTAGGCCATGTGACCTGGTACAATTGGACCCAGTGAATATCCCATATCAGCCACCCATGTCTCACCCATGATACGTTTATTACCTCCTGTTAAATACCTTCTTATCTAGGCCATGTGACCTGGTACAATGGTCCCAGTGAATATCCCATATCAGCACCCAATGGTCTCACCCATGATACGTTTATATCTCCTGTTAAATACCTTCCTTATCTAGGCCATGTGACCTGGTACAATTGGTCCCAGTGAATATCCCATATCAGCCCATCCCAATGTCTACCCATGATACGTTTATTATCTCCTGTTAAATACCTTCCTTATCTAGGCCATGTGACCTGGTTCAATTGGTCCCAGTGAATATCCCATATCAGCACCCAATGTCTCACCCATGATACGTTATTACCTCCCTGTTAAATACCTTCTTATCTAGGCCATGTGACTGGTACAATTGGACCCAGTGAATATCCCAATCAGCACCCAATGTCTCACCCATGATAACGTTTATTACCTCCTGTTAAATACCTTCCTTATCTAGGCCATGGACCTGGTACAATTGGACCCAGTGAATATCCCAGATCAGCACCAATGTCTCACCCATGATACGTTTATATCTCCTGTTAAATACCTTCCTTATCTAGGCCATGTGACCTGGTACAATTGGACCCAGTGAATATCCCATATCAGCACCCAATGTTCACCCATGATACGTTTATACCTCCTGTTAAATACCTTCCTTATCTAGGCCATGTGACCTGGTACAATTGGTCCCAGTGGATATCCCAATCAGCACCCAATGTCTCACCCATGATACGTTTGTTACCTCCGTGTTAAATACTTCCTATCTAGGCCATGTGACCTGGTACAATTGGACCAGTGAATATCCCATATAGCACCCAATGTCTCACCCCTGAACGTTTATTACCTCCTGTTAAATACCTTCCTTATCTAGGCCATGGACCTGGTACAATTGGTCCCAGTGAATATCCCAGATCAGCACCCAATGTCTCACCCATGATAGTTTATTACCTCCTGTTAAATACTTCTTATCTAGGCCATGTGACCTGGTACAATTGGTCCCAGTGAATATCCCAGATCAGACCCAATTCTCACCATGATACGTTTATACCTCCTTTAAATACCTTCCTATCTAGGCCATGTGACCTGGTACAATTGGTCCAGTGAATATCCCAGATCATACGCAATGTCTCACCCATGATACGTTTATTACCTCCTGTTAAAACCTTCCTTATCTAGGCCATGTGACCTGGTACAATTGGTCCAGTGAATATCCCATATCAGCACCCAATGTCTCACCCATGATACGTTTATTACCTCCGTGTAAATACCTTCCTTATCTAGGCCATGTGACTGGTACAATTGGTCCCAGTGATTATCCCAGATCAGCACCCAATGTCTCACCCAGATACATTTATACCTCCTGTTAAATACTTCCTTATCTAGGCCATGTGACCTGGTACAATTGGTCCCAGTGATTATCCCATATCAGCACCCAATGTCTCACCCATGATACGTTTAAAACCTCCTGTTAAATACCTTCCTTATCTAGGCCATGTGACCTGGTACAATTGGTCCCAGTGATTATCCCAGATCAGCACCCAATGTCTCACCCATGATACGTTTATTATCTCCTGTTAAATACCTTCCTTATCTAGGCCATGTGACCTGGTACAATTGGGTCCCAGTGATTATCCCAGATCAGCACCCAATGTCTCACCCATGATACGTTTATTACCTCCTGTTAAATACCTTCCTTATCTAGGCCAGTGACCTGGTACAATGGACCCAGTGAATATCCCATATCAGCACCCAAGTCTCACCCATGATATGTATATTCTGTTAAATACCTTCCTATCTAGGCCTGTGACCTGGACACATTGGTCCCAGTGAATATCCCATATCAGCACCCAATGTCTCACCCATGTAAGTTTATTATCTCCTGTTAAATACCTTCCTTATCTAGGCCATGTGACCTGGTACATTGGACCAGTGAATATCCCATATCAGCACCCAATGTCTCACCCATGATACGTTTATTACCTCCTGTAAATACCTTCCTTATCTAGGCCATGTGACCTGGTACAATTGGTCCCAGTGAATCCCAATCAGCACCCATGTCTTACCCATTGATAGTTTGTTACCTCCGGTAAAACCTTCCTTATCTAGGCCATGTGACCTGGTACAATTGGACCAGTGAATATCCCATATCAGCACCCAATGTCTCACCCATGATACGTTTTTAACTCCTGTTAAATACCTTCCTTATCTAGGCCATGTGACTGGTACAATTGGTCCCAGTGAATATCCCAGATCAGCACCCAATGTCTCACCCATGATACGTTTATACTCCTGTTAAATACCTTCCTTATCTAGGCCATGTGACTGTACAATTGGTCCCAGTGAAATCCCAGATCAGCACCCAATTTCTCACCCATGATACGGTATACTCCTGTTAAATACCTTCCTTATCTAGGCCATGTGACCTGGTACAATTGGCCCCAGTGAATATCCCAGATCATTACCCAATGTCTCACCCATGATACGTTTATTACCTCCTGTTAAATATTCCTTATTCTAGGCCAGTGGACCTGGTACAATTGGTCCCAGTGAATATCCCATATCAGCACCCAATGTCTCACCCATGATACGTTTATACCTCCTGTTTAATACACTTCCTTACTAGGCATGTGACCTGGTACAATTGGTCCCAGTGAATTATCCCAGATCAGCACCCAATGTCTCACCCATGATACTATTTAACTCCTGTTAAATACCTTCCTTATCTAGGCCATGTGACCTGGTACAATTGGTCCAGTTTATCCCATATCAGCACCCAATGTCTCACCCATGATACGTTTTAACCTCCTGTTAAATACCTTCCTTATCTAGGCATGTGACCTGGTACAATTGGTCCAGTGATTATCCAGATCAGCACCCAATGTCTCACCCATGATACGTTATATCTCCTGTTAAATACCTTCCTTATCTAGGCCATGTGACCTGGTACAATTGGTCCCAGTGATTATCCCAGATCAGCACCCAATGTCTCACCATGATACGTTTATTCCTCCTGTTAAATACCTTCCTTATTAGGCCATGTGACCTGGTACAATTGGACCAGTGAATATCCCATATCAGCACCAATGTCTCACCCATGAACGGTTTATTATCCTGTTAAATACCTTCCTTATCTAGGCATGTGACCTGGTACAATTGGTCCCAGTGAATCCCATATCCGACCCAATGTCTCACCCATGATACGTTTTTATCTCCTGTTAAATACCTTCCTTATCTAGGCCATGTGACCTGGTACAATTGGTCCCAGTGAATATCCCAGATCAGCACCCAATGTCTCACCCATGATACGTTTATTATCTCTGTTAAATACCTTCTTATCTAGGCCATGTGACCTGGTACAATTGGTCCCAGTGATATCCCAGATCAGCACCCAATGTCTCACCCATGATACGTTTATTACCTCCTGTTAAATACCTTCCTTATCTAGGCCATGTGACCGGTACAATTGGTCCCAGTGAATATCCCATATCAGCACCCAATTCTCACCCATGATACGTTTAACCTCCTGTAAATACCTTCCTTATCTAGGCCATGTGACCTGGTACAATTGGTCCCAGTGATTATCCCAGATCAGCACCCAATGTCTCACCCATGATACGTTTATTACCTCCTGTTAAATACCTTCCTTATCTAGGCCATGTGACCTGGTACAATTGGTCCAGTGATATCCAGATCAGCACCCAATGTCTCACCCATGATACGTTTATTACCTCCTGTTAAATACCTTCCTTATCTCAGGCATGTGACCTGGTACAATTGGACCCAGTGAATATCCAATCAGCACCCAATGTCTCACCCATGATACTTTATTATTCTGTTAAATACCTTCCTTATCTAGGCCATGTGACCTGGTACAATTGGTCCCAGTGAATATCCCAGATCAGCACCCAATGTCTCACCCATGATACGTTTATTATCTCTGTTAAATACCTTCCTATATAGGCCATGTGACCTGGTACAATTGGTCCCAGTGAATATCCAGATCAGCACCCAATGTCTCACCCATGATACGTTTATTATCTCCTGTTAAATACCTCCCTTATCTAGGCCATGTGACCTGGTACAATTGGTCCCAGTGAATATCCCATATCAGCACCCAATGTCTCACCCATGATATGTTTATTACCTCCTGTTAAATTCCTTTCTTATCTAGGCCATGTGACCTGGTACAATTGGACCCAGTGAATATCCCATATCAGCACCCAATGTCTCACCCATGATACGTTTATTATCTCCTGTTTAAATACCTTCCTTATCTAGGCCATGTGACCGGTACAATTGGACCAGTGAATATCCCATATCAGCACCCAATGTCTCACACCATGATACGTTATTAATCTCCTGTTAAATACCTTCCTTATCTAGGCCATGTGACCTGGTACAATTGGACCCAGTGAAATCCCATATCAGCACCAATGTCTCACCATGATAGTTTATTCCTCCTGTTAATACCCTTATCCTTATCTAGGCATGTGACCTGGTAAATTGGACCCAGTGAATATCCCAATCAGCACCCAATGTCTCACCCATGATACGTTTATTATCTCCTGTTAAATACCTTCCTTATCTAGGCCATGTGACCTGGTACAATTGGACCCAGTGAATATCCCATATCAGCACCCAATGTCTCACCCATGATACGTTTATTATCTCCTGTTAAATACCTTCCTTATCTAGGCCATGTGACCTGGTACAATTGGACCCAGTGAATATCCCAGTATCAGCACCCAATGTCTCACCCATGATACGTTTATTTCTCTGTTAAATACCTCTTATCTAGGCCATGTGACCTGGTACAATTGGGACCAGTGAAATACCCATATCAGCACCCAATGTCTCACCATGATACGTTTATATCTCCTGTTAAATACCTTCTATCTAGGCCATGTGACCTGGTACAATTGGACCCAGTGAATATCCCATATCAGCACCCAATGTCTCACCCATGATACGTTTATTATCTCTGTTAAATACCTTCCTATCTAGGCCAAGTGACCTGGTACAATTGGACCCCGTGAATATCCCATATCAGCACCCAATGTCTCACCCAGACAGTACGTTATTATCTCCTGTTAAATACCTTCCTATCTAGGCCATGTGACCTGGTACATGGTCCCAGTGAATATCCCATATCAGCACCCAAGTCTCACCCATGATACGTTTATTACTCCTGTTAAATACCTTCCTATCTAGGCCATGTGACCTGGTACAATTGGTCCCAGTGAATATCCCATATCAGCACCCAATGTCTCACCCATGATACGTTTATTATCTCCTGTTAAATACCTTCCTTATTTAGGCCATGTGACCTGGTACAATCGGACCCAGTGAATATCCCAGATCAGCACCCAATGTCTCACCCATGATACGTTTATTACCTCCTGTTAAATACCTTCCTTATCTAGGCCATGTGATCTGGTACAATTGGACCCAGTGAATATCCCATATCAGCACCCAATGTTCTCAACCATGATACATTTATTACCTCCTGTAAATACCTTCTATCTAGGCCATGTGACTGGTACAATTGGACCCAGTGAATATCCCATATCAGCACCCAATGTCTCACCCATGATACATTTATTATCTCCTGTTAAATACCTTCCTTATCTAGGCCATGTGACCTGGTACAATTGGACCCAGTGAATATCCCAGATCAGCACCCAATGTCTCACCCATGATACGTTATTACCTCCTGTTAAATACCTTCCTTATCTAGGCCATGTGACCTGGTACAATTGGTCCCAGTGAATATCCCAGATCAGCACCCAATGTCTCACCCATGATACGTTTATTATCTCCTGTTAAATACCTTCCTTATCTAGGCCATGTGACCTGGTACAATTGGTCCCAGTGATTATCCCAGATTAGCACCCAATGTCTCACCCATGATACGTTTATTACCTCCTGTTAAATACCTTCCTTATCTAGGCCATGTGACCTGGTACAATTGGACCCAATGAATATCCCATATCAGCACCCAATGTCTCACCCATGATACGTTTATTATCTCCTGTTAAATACCTTCCTTATCTAGGCCATGTGACAGGCGTCTCAGCTCAGTGATTTAACCACATTTTTCAGTTTAACAATTACCGTTAATCATTTCTCCGCGCCATTTAATAAAGGTTGTGTTTTTAATTAAGTGCTTCATAAATCGTAAATATCTTATTAGCAGATTCAGCGCTTTAATGATTACTAAATAAACGGGTTGGAAATGTTTCCTCTATTGCCAGTGTCCTCTCTATCCGTCCTTGTGATATGATAATATTCATTTTGGATGCTGTGTGTCGGGTGTTGTAGTCTTTAAATCTTTACTAATTACTGGGGTTTGACAAAAACAAACATTTCACAAATGAGCTTAAATAAAGTTTATTAAAATCAAATTATTATCCAAGAATCTGTAATGTTCCATATTATCCCCCCATGTCCACATGGAGTTAATTCCACAACACTTGGTTCTGATCGTTCTTAGTTCTGTTCCCTTTAATTACCTCCTGCTCGGTCCTTTAGTCTGGAGCTGTAACGTGCAGGAGGTTTTCCTGGGATTTAATCACGATTCCTCCTGCATGTGTTTAGGCAACGTTCATACTAAAAACTGACAGAAACGCAGAGCATGCGTGTGTCAGTTTGTATCCATTTTTTGCATACATTGCATCTATTTTTGCATACATTGTATCCATTTTTTTGCATACATTGCATCCATTTTTTTTCACACATTGTATCCATTTTTGCATACATTGTATCCATTTTTGCACACGTTGTATCCATTTTTTGCATGCATTGCATCCATTTTTTGCATACATTGTATCCATTTTTGCATACATTGTATCCATTTTTGCAGACATTGCATCCATTTTTTGCATACATTGTATCTATTTTTGCATACATTGCATCAATTTTTGCATACATTGTATCCATTTTGTGCAACACCGTTGTATCACCTTTTTCATACAGTTGCATCCATTTTTGCTTACATTTGATACAGCCATTTTTTCATACATTGCATCCATTTTTTGCATACATTGTATCATTGTTGTATCATTACATGCATCCATTTTTGGCATACATTGTATCACATTTTGTTTACAATCCGATTGCTCCATTTTTTGCATACTTCCATCCATGTTTGCATACATTGTATCCATTTTTTTGCCATCCATTGCATACATTGCATCCATTTTTTGCATACATTGTATCCTTTTTTCATTGTCATTTTTTGCATACATTGTATCCAATTTTTTTTGCCATACATTGCAGCCATTTTTGCATACATTGTATCCTTTTTTGCATACATTGTATCCATTTTTTTGGCTTACATTGCACCCATTTTTTGCATACATCGATCTGCATGATGTACCATTTTGCATACATTGTATCCATTTTTTTGCATACATGCATCCATTTTTGCATACATTGTATCAATTTTTTGCATATATTTGCATCCATTTTTTTCATGCATTGTATCCAGTTTTTGCATACATTGTATCCATTTTTGCAATACATTGTATCCATTTTTTGCATAGATTTATTTGAAAACAATGAAAAAAAACGGACAGGAATGCAGTGAAACGAGATATTACGCACATGTGTGAAACAATATTATGAAATCGTATGGTTTTTACCCTGTCTCTCCATTTTTTTAAACGCACCTGCATTTGAAAACGGATACAAAACTGATGTAGTGTGAACGAGCCCTAGAAAGCTCCATAAAGAAGCTGTAACTATTTATTCATAGTGTCATTATTTCCAATGACTAAAATGTGGAAATAAAATTACAAATGTCAGCAGCAGATCCCTAGATTATTTAATCTGCTATGCAAGAAACATGTTTAGAAAGCCCAGAATCAGAATTGTACAAATTCCTTCCACCTACCTGTATTGTATCTTCCAATCTTAAATGAGGATCCAGCATCCTCATTGGTCCAAGAATGACCCAATAGGAATATGAAATTTACATTGACATATTTTTACATTTATGTGCTCTGAAAAGCACTTTGATTTAATTATCAAGATAACAATGAGTATGAGACACAAACAATAACAATTGCCTCTATTGACCAGCACAAGTTCCCTTTAAAAAGCCCTATTTAACAGAATATGTTTTAGATTTATTTTAATGCTTTAATACTTTTCTTTTCCTTGAAAGTCCGTAAAGAAGCCATTTCAAACTTCCAATCCATTTCCAAGAGAAGTATCTGATATGTTT
Source organism: Hymenochirus boettgeri (assembly GCA_019447015.1). Classification (NCBI taxonomy): domain Eukaryota; kingdom Metazoa; phylum Chordata; class Amphibia; order Anura; family Pipidae; genus Hymenochirus; species Hymenochirus boettgeri. The sequence continues at coordinate 164,542,471 of CM033477.1, read as the reverse complement.
CCTGGTCTGTGTTTGCCAATACAGCATTATGAAAATAATTCACGGACATTTATCTTAATGTCACTTGCTTTGCTATTGGCTGTATGGAAATGACAAAGTATTATCGTCACTGACAGTTTAATGTTTAGCGGATGAGAGAGCAATTTAAAATAAGCTTAGACTGTTCCTTTATGAAGAGAATGATTTATTGTTCTCAAACTTTTATCTTTATTACGGAGAATGTGGAGAAGGAAATGCTTTCTTTAATGTTCCCTTGTGCTGTTTTTTTTTCCGCGATAATAATGCTATAATGTATCCCCTACTGTAAATTATAAGGATATTAGAAGTCACTGAGGAGTTCCTGTGTATATAAAGGTACAAGGACACAGACTGAGTTAACAGGGAACTTGGGTACCACTCATGTATATAAAGGTATAATGTATCCCCTACTGTAAATTATAAGGATATTAGAAGTCACTGAGGAGTTCTGTGTCTATAAAATGTACAAGGACACAAACTGAGTTATACAGGGAACTCTGGGTACCACTCATGTATATAAATAAGTGTATCCCCTACTGTAAATTATAAGGATATTAGAAGTCACTGAGGAGTTCTGTGTCCATATAAAGTACAAGGGACAGAGCTGAGTATTACAGGGAACTGGGTACCACTCATGTATTATAAGGATAATGTATCCCTACTGAAATTATAAGGAATATTAGAAGTCATGAGGAGTTCTGTGTCTATATAAAGGTACAAGGACACAGACTGAGTATACAGGGAACTCTGGGTGGTACCACTCATGTTATATAAGGGATAATGTATCCCCTACTGTAAATTATAAGGATATTAGAAGTCAGGAGAGTTCTGTGTCCATATAAAAGGTACAAGGACAGGACTGAGTTATACAGGGAACTCTGGGTACCACTCATGTATTATAAGGGATAATGTATCCCTACTGTAAATTAAGGATATTAGAAGTCACTGAGGAGTTCTGTGTCCATATAAAGGTGACAAGGACACAAGACTGAGTTATACAGGGAACTCTGGGGTACCACTCATGTATTATAAGGGATAATGTATCCCTACTGTAAATTATAAGAATATTAGAGTCACTGAGGAGTCTCGTGTCTATTAAAGGTACAAGGGCACACAGACTGAGTTATACAGGGAACCTGGTACCACTCATGTATTAAATGGATAATGTATCCCTACTTAAATATAAGGATATTAGAAGTCATTGAGGAGTTCCGTGTCCAGTATAAAGAGGGTACAAGGACACAGACTGAGTTATACAGGGAACTCTGGGTATTATAAGGATAATGTATCCCCTACTGTAAATTATAAGAATATTAGAAGTCACTGAGGAGTTCTGTGTCTATATAAAGGTACAAGGACACAGACTGAGTTATACAGGGATCTGGGGGGGGGGGGGGGAAAGGGGAAAGGGGGGGGGAGAGTACGGGAACTCTGGGTACCACTCATGTATTATAAGGGATAATGTATCCCCTACTGTAAATTATAAGGATATTAGAAGTCACTGAGGAGGTTCTGTGTCCATATAAGGTACAAGGACACAGACTGAGTTTACAGGGAACTCGGGTACCACTCATGTATTAAGGGATAATGTATCCCCTACTGTAAATTATAAGGATATTAGAAGTCATGAGGAGTTCTGTGTCTATAAAGGTACAAGGCACAGACTGAGTTATACAGGGAACTCTGGGTACCACTCATGTATTATAATGGATAATGTATCCCTACTGTAAATTATAAGGATATTAGAAGTCACTGAGGAGTTTCGTGTCCATATAAAGGTACAAGGAACAGACGATGAGTTATACAGGAACATCTGGGTACCACTCATGTATTATAAGGGATAAAGTATCCCCTACTGTAAATTATAAGGATATTAGAACACTGAGGAGTTCTGTGTTTATAAAGGTACAAGGACACAGACTGAGTTATACAGGGAACCTGGGTACCACTCATGTATTATAATGGGATAAGTATCCCTACTGTAAATTATAAGGATATTAGAATCACTGAGGAGTTCTGTGTCATATAAAGGTTACAAGGACACAGACTGAGTTATACAGGGAACTATGGGTACCACTCATGTATTATAAGGGATAATGTATCCCCTACTGTAAATTATAAGGATATTAGAAGTCACTGAGGAGTTCTGTGTCTATATAAAGGTACAAGGAAACAGACTGAGTTATACAGGAAACTATGGGTACCACTCATGTATTTTATAAGGGATAACGTATCCCCTACTGTAAATTATAAGGATATTAGAAATCACTGAGGAGATCTGTGTTTTTATAAAGGTACAAGGACACAGACTGAGTTATACAGGGAACTCTGGGTACCACTCATGTATTATAAGGGATAATGTATCCCCTACTGTAAATTATAAGGATATTAGAAGTCATTGAGGAGTTCCATGTCCATATAAAGGTACAAGGTCACAGGCTGTTATACTCTGGTTGTACACAATGGTCTGGGGAACACATACAAATACTATCTTTCCCCACTATTGGGCTATTTTTAAGCTTCTGCATTGAATATTGGAGGGCTACCGAAAACAAACGCCACATTCAAGGGTTACCGAATGCCTCATTTGAGGGTTATGGAGCACCTAAGTCAAAGATTATCACTGAATTTGAGGGTTACAAAAATCGAACGTCACATTCGAGGGTTATCATCGAATTCGAGGGTTACCGAAAGCAGCATACTAGGGTTAAGGAGCACTAAGGTTGAGGGATATCGATTTGATATCGAAAATTCAAGAATCATCAAAAAATCCAATAATTATCTATAGTTCTGAAAGTTCGGATCGAACTTGGGTTCGAGTTTGAGTTCTAGTCCATCTCTAACCATGACTAGAATGTGCCCCAACCCTGTGGCCTTTGTCAACTGCATATTGAGGGGAATTTCCTTCTCAGTGTTATTTTGTAACTTGTAGCAGACACCTACAGTTAATTTACCCAGATTCTTGCTTCCCATGTACAGCTACACCCATATTTCAGCCTTATCGTTTTTATTCCCATCTTTTTCATATTTTAGATTTGGCTTCAATTCTTGTTTAACATACATACTTACCCCCTTATTACTCTATCATGTCTAAACAATGAATATCCTTCCAAACTGCCCAGCCCTGTGACTCATTTAGCCATGTTTCTGCTATGACATAAAGAAAGACTAGAACTGGTATATGCTGAAGTCAGATGTAATGTGGACGTAATGTGAAAACCTAGAGAATTTACCCTGTGTACATGGGACGTAGAGGGAGACAGGATAATAGCTAATGGAAATAATAGTTCCCTTTATAACATTTTGTGTCTAATCTGGACCAGACGCTCCAATCTGTTTACAGGCGTTTTTATGTCAAAAGCGAGACGTCTGCTGGTGGCAAAGTACAAGCAAATCTCATCACTTCAACCAACCCCATGGGACGGAGATTTCTAAACCCCCCTACAGAGTGATGGATTCATCCCTTTTATGTCTCAGAGAGATAAGAAATGAGTCTAACCCACCGGATCCGACTCTACATAGTTCAAAGCTTCTGTTTAGTAAATCCTCTTAGCGCGGATAATTATTATTTAACCGTCGAGATACTGGGAGCGGTAAAGGGCCCCTAGGAAAGGTGGAAATCCCTCAGTTGAATTGGCTTCCGTCGTGGGAACCGTGAATACGGAGCAACACGACTTCTTACGCATAATAACGAGCGATTTTTAGCTCACGTCAGATTTTCCGTATTTTCAGAATCACCATTGAAATATTTATTGATTTTCTTTCAGGCACAATCGACAAGTAACCGTTGAAATCTAACGGCGCTAATGACGCAGCGACAGGGAAATAAAGGGTTTTTATAGTGGTTACGATTCAGCCAATAGGATAAAAGCGGAAATCAGATGCGGTTAGTGGAGGTCGGTAATGAGGTTGGTTTGGTTCCATGCTGGAAAAGCTCTTATTCCTCCAGCTGTAATTCACTGAAATTTGTCTCTATTTTCCCGAACACTAAATTACGTCCATTAAAGCCCTTGAAATGAGAAACAAACAGCGACCGGGTCATTTTACTGTCTCTAAGACGTTGGTCATTGAAAACATTACAGGTTCTGCAGGAATGTTCTAAAAACCGCCTGAAGAGAGAAACACAGTCCGACATTTCCCAAGAGGTTTCTATTTACTGGTAGACAATCCGTCCGTAGGAGTCGGATTTAACTTGTAACTGGTGGACACAATTAGGGGAAAAACTCAAAGTTTACATCTTTGTCTATTTAAAAAAAAAAAAATTCTAAGGAACAAATGAATCTTAAAGGAGTAGATACTAAAAAATCAATGTTTATCTGTGTATTGACCATATTTACCAGATTCAGTCAGCGCATACATTTATATTCTATCTGGTTTTCAGTCTGTCCAATTTGGTGCGGTGTTTAGTACTGTAGAAATAACAGCAGACTTTACTGCAGCTCGTTATCAATCTCTAACACAAAGGGTTACTTTCTGTATGTAATCTCACTCTGTACATCTAGGGCTAGGTCCCACTAGGTGCGTTGTGTTGCGCTGTCCGTTTTGAGTGCGTTTAGGACAATGCATTTTGTCCGCGTTCCTGTCCATTTGCAGGTTAACAGACATGCGCTTTTCTACGCATTTGTCCACGTTTCCAGTCCGTTTGCGTGCGTGTGCAGTTTTTGGAAAATCAACAGGAAACACTGGAGAAAAGGCAACAAAACGGAAAATTTAAGTTTGTCCGCGTGTGTAAAGAATGGACCCCATAGATTCGCAACGCAAATTATACAGTGGGAACTGATTCTCATGATTTCCATTATATTTCAAATGACATTGCGATTCGCACAACGCACGCAAAATGGAAAATGCGCATAGTGGGACTGAACCCTTAAAGAGAACTGTACTCACCTTTAGCCCAAGTCAATGAGAAGATTTACTCTCCAAGGACCCGAAAGAGTGACCAGAGCATTGATGGGAACTTTATGTAAGTAGAACAATAATTGTCCTTTAACAATATTTATCAGCAGTGTAGATTATTATTCCTGTCCATATTTAAGGATTTATATTTGAGAGCACTGGACATACTGTATAGACTGGGTTTATGGTTACTGACCAATGTTTCTTTTACAATCAGGATGCTCATGTTGGTTCGATAACAAAAGGTCCGTGTGTTGGGATTTGGAGATACCGTCTTGTAATGTCTGTAGCCATGTGGCCCTTGATCTGATGCCTAAGCCCATGTATATATCACCAATCTGCCATGTTGGGCATTTTCTCAATATGAAGTTCTGAACTGTGTGTTAATATGTCGTAACATAAAAAGACAGAAATTTGAGGTGTACGGACGGCTCTAGGTCTGGCTCCTCTCTAATCACATATTTCGCTTTCACTGGGCAATCTACAGGTTAAAGGACCGTCGAGAGAAATGGAAATGTTACAGATTTCTCCCCGGTCCAATTCTTGGTTGTAGTGTTGGTCTAATGAGAGTTTGTAATGTTCCCCGACCTTGCAGGAGTCTTAGTGAACGGACGACTTGGGATGTTACTTGGCTTGTTCCACACAACTCACGTTCCCTTTGAAAATGTTATTCTTGTTGATAATAATCCCATCCCACGGCTTTGAAAATGTGTCTCCTAAATAATGATAATGAAGCTGGAGAGAGCTGAGGTAGGCGACTCTTTCTAAATGAATGACAATAACAATCGTCTGCATACTTCATTAGCTCCCACTGCAATACCTCCGCTCATTAGCCTTTCCCGACCTTGACTGAGGAGATCATCGGAGGTTGGCAGAGAAGTGAGGGGGCACCTGGTCCTGAAAAGCACAAGAGTATCTCACAATGTAGACAACAAACCTGTTTGATCTCATGTGCGTGTTCTGCACACTTGATTTGCAGCTCAGACACTCAGAATGTGATGCGTTGAGATAAACGGAACTATTGCTGAGTTCAGTCCCGACATCGGATTGTAAAAAGTAAATTTGAAAATCTGAAAATGAAAGTCAATGGGAGATAAAAATCTGATGGTTTAAATTAAATTTAAAGGGGAAGTTCAGTGCAAATACTTATGATTTTAAGAACTAAAGTAGTATTAACCCACTCCACTTAACCTGCCCATTCAGAATTGTGTCTGTGTATAAATAAATGCTTCCAAAATACTGACTTCCTGTTTGCAGGATCCCTAGTAGAGACCGTTATGGTCTTGCCCTTGACCCAGCGTCTGGGTTGATTCAGTTGCTCAGTAGAGATCTGAGCATGTGTGACCCATCCAACAGCCAATCAGTAGAAACTACTGTTAGGAACATTCCAAGGTAGTGGTGCATTCTGGGAAAATGAAGGCTTGTTACAGAACCTTAAATGTCAGCTCACTACTGACCACAGCAAAGCATAGGGGGTAACATGTCCATAATAGAAGAGAATATGTAGAATAACTAGGCATGAACTTTCCCTTTAAGGCGGGGATGCCGATCTTGACCTTGGCGTTCCGGGGGTTAATCATCACTGCTTTTAGGTATAAACTAGACAATTAAGCCCGTTAAATAACGGATGCTAGCCTCTCTTTCTATCTCTCTCTCTCGTCCGCCCGCTAAGGAAAGTGTCCATGTCCAATAGGGGTATCAGATGTTTTTCCGGCCATGCGCTACAACTCACTATTTCACTGCACTTGCGCAGAAGCCGGGACGCTTCTTCGACGCACAGTTGAGCTTTCCTTATATAGGATGGCCGCAATCCGGACCCTCTTTGGCCAAACGACCCTCTACTGCACAATGGATTACCTTGGCACCGGCAACTCAGGGAAATACCGGAGTGACATCACTGCTAACATGGAGAGAAATGATCGGGCAGTCACCAGTTCCACTATATGGGAGGAGTGGGGACATCTAGTGGCCGGCCAGGGGAGTGATTGCAGTGACACACACACGCCCACCAGCACATTGTCAGCAGTTAGGCTTTTATTATCATATATAATAAAACCCTAAGTGTGCGTCCCTGTGTCCGTGTGTGTGTCACTGCAGTTCCTATGGACTCACCACTAGAGGGAGAGTCTCTGCAGTTCCTATGGACTCACCACTAGAGGGAGAGTCTCTGCAGTTCCTATTGGCTCACCACTAGAGGGAGAAACACAGGAAACACATGGAGGGAGAAAAGCAATTAAACATACTGCAGGTAAGGTTGCTTGGGACAGGGGCCCCTCTGTCCCAAATCCAGGGGATTTGGGACAGAGGGGGGGCCTGGATTTGGGACAGATGGGGGCCCTTGGATTTGGGACAGAGGGGGCCCCCTGGATTTGGGACAGAGAGAGGCCCTGGATTTGGGACAGAGGGGAGGGGCTGGATGTGGGACAGAGGGGGGCCTCTGGATTTGGGACAGAGGGGGCACGTGGCCTTGGACAGAGGGGGGACTCTGGCCTTGGGACACTAAGAGATTACTCTGGCCTTGGGACATGGAGGAGGACTATGGCCTCTGTGCTTCTAGCGCCCGTTATTGTAGCGGGCTTAATGTCTAGTATAGGATAATAACAGTAAATTAGTGTGAATGGCTCAGGAACTGGTAAATGGTTTGGGGAACCCGGACATAGAACCATAACTCAGCACAAGCTATTCAATATTCACATTTGATGGCTTGTGTATTTGATAATAATCCCATAAATTCATTATTATTTTCAGAATTATTTCAGATTCTGATTACTATTCCAAGTTCTATCCCTCCGTGTAAGGATCCACCATCGACCCTGGAATAGGCTTATTCATCATTACACAACATGCCAAGCATGGAAACGTTTTCTTCTGGTGGCATCACGCTCCAAATAAAGACGTGTAAACTCCGTGTTATGCACATCTATAGCACAAGCTGAGGGTCCTGTTCCAGGTTTTGCAGATCCCTTTTCACACCACTGGCATTACCACAGATGGTTGGCGTCTACCCACCACCCCCTCCAGCAACCCAAGTGATGATGCATATTGCAGAGCCAGGCAGGCTGGGCCCTACTTGACATACCCCACTCAACATTGGCTTCTCTCCCCCAGAGATGCATTGTGCAAGGTAAAGCAAGTGGTAGGGGAACCATTTCTTTGCACCAGACAGAGTGAATAAGTAAGATCACTACACTTTGCAATGTAAAAACAGATAGGGAAACTGAGGCTCAGGGTTGGTGTCTGGGGAGAAAGAAAAGCAAGATATCGACATTTGGTTTGGGCCAGGTTGGCTGTATAATATGGTGAAACATTAGCCATAGAGTAGCTGTTGGGGCTGTATAATATGGAGAAACATTATCCATAGAGTAGCTGTTGGGGCTGTATAATATGGTGAAACATTAGCCATAGAGTAGCTGTTGGGGCTGTATAATATGGTGAAACATTAGAGATCAGCACCCAATGTCTCACCCATGATACGTTTATTATCTCCTGTTAAATACCTTCCTTATCTAGGCCATGTGACCTGGTACAATTGGTCCCTTTTTTTTTTAGTTTACCAATTACCGTTAATCATTTCTCCGCTCCATTTAATAAAGGTTGTGTTTTTAATTAAGTGCTTCATAAATCGTAAATATCTTATTAGCAGATTCGGTGCTTTAATGAATACTAAATAAACGGGTTGGAAATGTATCCTCTAATAAAATGTACAGCTGATTCAACAGAAATATCCTTGAACTTATTGAAACCTTTATATCTGCCCCGTCTACTATTATGTTGCAGGTTAGGGGATCAATACTATTTCATAGATAATAATAATAATAATAATAATCAGTGGTGGTAGTTATAGAAATAATAGTAATAGTAGTAGTTGTATCAGTAGTAGTAAAAGTAGTAATAGCAGTAGTAGTTGTAGTAGTTGTAGCAGTAGTAGTAGTTATAATAGTAGTAGTAGTTGTTGTTGTAGTAGTAGTAGTGGTAGTAGTAGTAGTAGTTGTTGTAGCAGCATCAGCAGCAGCAGTAGTAGTAGTAGTAGTAGTAGTAGTAGTAGTAGTAGTAGTAGTAGCATTGCATCAATTTTTGCATACATTGTATCCATTTTTGCATACATTGTATCCAATTTTTTTTGCATACATTGCAGCCATTTTTGCATACATTGTATCCATTTTTTGCATACATTGTATCCATTTTTTTGGCTTACATTGCACCCATTTTTTGCATACATCGTATCCATTTTTGCATACATTGTATCCATTTTTTGCATACATTGTATCCATTTTTGCATACATTGCATCCATTTTGCATACATTGTATCAATTTTTTGCATATATTTGCATCCATTTTTTGCATGCATTGTATCCATTTTTTGCATACATTGTATCCATTTTTGCATACATTGTATCCATTTTTTGCATAGATTTATTTAGAAAACGAATGAAAAAACGGACAGGAATGCAGTGAAACGGAATATTACGCAACATGTGTGAACAATATTATGAAATCGTATGGGTTTTACTGTCTCTCCATTTTTTTTAAACGCACCTGCATTTGAAAAACGGATACAAACTGATGTAGTGTGAACGAGCCCTTAGAAAGCTCCATAAAGAAGGGCTGTTAACTATTTATTCATAGTGTCATTAATTTCCAATGACTAAAATGTGGATAATAAATTACAAATGTCAGCAGCAGATCCCTAGATTATTTAATCTGCTATGCAAGAAACATGTTTAGAAAGCCCAGAATCAGAATTGTACAAATTCCTTCCACCTACCTGTATTGTATCTTCCAATCTTAAATGAGGATCCAGCATCCTCATTGGTCCAAGAATGTACCCAATAGGAATATGTAAATTTACATTTGACATATTTTTACATTTATGTGCTCTGAAAAGCACTTTGATTTATAATTATCAAGATAACAATGAGTATTGAGACACAAACAATAACAATTGCTCTATTGACCAGCACAAGTTCCCCTTTAAAAAGCCCTATTTTAACAGAATATGTTTTAGATTTATTTTAATGCTTTAATACTTTTCTGTTCCTTGAAAGTCCCAGTAAAGAAGCCATTTCAAACTTCCAAATCCATTTCCAAGAGAAGTTCTGATATGTTTCCTGGTCTGTGTTTGCCAATACAGCATTATGAAATATAATCACGGAACATTTATCTTAATGTCACTTGCTTTGCTATTGGCTGTATGGAAATGACAAAGTATTATTCGTACTGACATTTAATTGTTTAGCGCTGATGAAGAGAGCAATTTAAAATAAGCTTAGCTGTTCCTTTTATGAAATGAGAATAAGATTTATTGTTCTCAAACTTTTATCTTTATTTACGGGAGAATGTGGAGAGGATGCTTTTCTTTAATGTTCCCTTTGTGCTGTTTTTTTTCCGCGATAATAATGCTATAATGTATCCCCTACTGTAAATTATAAGGATATTAGAAGTCACTGAGGAGTTCTGTGTCTATATAAATGTACAAGGACACAGACTGAGTATACAGGGAACTCGGGTACCACTCATGTATTATAAGGATAATGTATCCCCTACTGTAAATTATAAGGATATTAGAAGTCACTGAGGAGTTCTGTGTCTAATAAATGTACAAGGACCAGACTGAGTTATACAGGGAACTTGGGTACCACTCATGTATTATAAGGATATGTATCCCCTACGTAAATTATAAGGATATTAGAAGTCACGAGGAGTCTGTGTCCATATAAAGGTACAAGGACAGACTGAGTTATACAGGGAACTGGGTACCACTCATGTATTATAGGATAATGTATCCCCTACTGTAAATTATAAGAATTAGAAGTCAGAGAGTCTGTGTCTATATAAAGGTACAAGGACACAGACTGAGTTATACAGGGAACCTGGGTACACTCATGTATTATAAGGGATAATGTATCCCCTACTGTAAATTATAAGGATATTAGAAGTCACTGAGGAGTTCTGTGTCTATATAAATGTACAAGGACACAGACTGAGTTATACAGGGAACTCTGGGTACCACTCATGTATTATAAGGTATAATGTATCCCCTACTGTAAATTATAAGGATATTAAGTAATTCACTGAGGAGTTCTGTGTACCATATAAGGTACAAGGACACAGACTGAGTTATACAGGGAACTCTGGGTACCACTCATGTATTATAAGGATAGTGTATCCCCTACTGTAAATTATAAGGATATTAGAAGTCACTGAGGAGTTCTGTGTCCATATAAAGGTACAAGGACAGAGACTGAGTTATACAGGGAACTCTGGGTACCACTCATGTATTATAAGGATAATGTATCCCCTACTGTAAATTATAAGAATATTAGAAGTCACTGAGGAGTTCTGTGTCTATATAAAGGTACAAGGACACAGACTGAGTTATACAGGGAACTCTGGGTACCACTCATGTATTATAAGGGATAATGTATCCCCTACTGTAAATTATAAGGATATTAGAAGTCACTGAGGAGTTCTGTGTCCATATAAAGGTACAAGGACAGAGACTGAGTTATACAGGGAACTCTGGGTACCACTCATGTATTATAAGGGATAATGTATCCCCTACTGTAAATTATAAGAATATTAGAAGTCACTGAGGAGTTCTGTGTCTAGTTAAAGGTACAAGGCCACAGACTGAGTTATACAGGGAACTCTGGGTACCACTCATGTATTATAATGGATAATGTATCCCTACTGTAAATTATAAGGATATTAGAAGTCATTGAGGAGTTCCGTGTCCATATAAAGGTACAAGGAAACAGACTGAGTTATACAGGAAACTATGGGTACCACTCATGTATTATAAGGGATAAAGTATCCCCTACTGTAAATTATAAGGATATTAGAAATCACTGAGGAGATCTGTGTTTTTATAAAGGTACAAGGCCACAGACTGAGTTATACAGGGAACTCTGGGTACCACTCATGTATTATAATGGATAATGTATCCCTACTGTAAATTATAAGGATATTAGAATTCACTGAGGAGTTCTGTGTACATATAAAGGTACAAGGACACAGACTGAGTTATACAGGGAACTCTGGGTACCACTCATGTATTATAAGGGATAATGTATCCCCTACTGTAAATTATAAGGATATTAGAAGTCACTGAGGAGTTCTGTGTCTATATAAAGGTACAAGGAAACAGACTGAGTTATACAGGAAACTCTCCTGGGTACCACTCATGTATTATAAGGGATATGTATCCCTACTGTAAATTATAAGGATATTAGAAGTCACTGAGGAGTTCTGTGTTATATAAGGTACAAGGACACAGACTGGTTAACGGGAACTCTGGGTACCACTCTGTATTATAAGGATAATGTATCCCCTACTGTAAATTATAAGGATATTTGAAGTCACTGAGGAGTTCTGTGTCAATAAGGTACAAGGACACAGACTGAGTTATACAGGGAACTCTGGGTACCACTCATGTATTATAGGGATAATGTATCCCCTACTGTAATTATAAGGATATAGAGATCACTGAGAGTTCTGTGTCTAAATAAGGTACAAACACAGATGATTATACAGGGAACTCTGGGTACCACTCATGTATTATAAGGGATAATTATCCCCTACTGTAATTATAGGATATAGAAGTCACTAGGAGTTCTGTGTCTATATAAAGGTACAAGGACACAGACTGATTTATACAGGGAACTCTGGGTACCACTCATGTATTATAAGGGATAATTTATCCCCTACTGTATTAATAGGTAATTAGAATGGTCACTGAGAGTTCTGTGTCTATATAAACAACATGGAGCCTTCGTAATCGTAGCTGTGGGTGGGTGTACATTATCCATTGTAATCCACCCTTTCTAGTTGGTGTTTCATCCCACTATGTGGTGCTTATAATTTGAATGAGTTTGATCCTGTCCTCTGTTCATACAGATGCCCCCAACTCTCCTTTTTTAAACAGAGATAACACCCCCTCCACATATCCCCCCTTATTAATCCCCTTTGCCTTCCTCTTCCCCCTGTGGTACTGTGCTGTGTATTTCTTTGGAATCAGGCAGTGGCTGGTTAATAGTAATGTGTTTAGGAGAATGGTGTCGGTTGGTCAAGTCAGTGACTTATTATGGGATTGACCCGAGTGGCTGATCCATTGTCTGACAGGCATAGGACCATTACAGCATCCAGTGCCCCGTCACTAAAACAATGAAAGACTTTGATTGATGAACATTAAAGTTTATTACATCGAATCCCTGTAGATGGTGAGTGGGAGTTTCCACCTGGCCCAAAATAGTTTTTGAGGGGTGATGAGGCTGGTCGGATTTCCAGCACCACTGCAGGAGATCACCAATCCCGTTGTTTGCATGGGGTTGATTGCACCCCAATAGCCGCTTTAGTTGCATATGGGCCGACTACTACCTTTATAGCTTTACTTCAGTTTACAAAGTTACGCAGAAAAAATGGTGGGTGTCCTGCCCTGCCCTCCAAGTCTCAGGATGTACATGTCACCCGCTGGGACAGAGCCTCAGCAGGGGAACTGTAGTCTCCAAACAGTTAGTTTAATGAAAGGCCAGTTTTCCTACCTTAAAACGAGCCATAACCACCTATCTACGTGCTCCACAGCCCACGATATAAAGAAAGGACTGACCAGAAAGTTAATAGGTGGAGGCTTAATGATGTGACGTCCTAAGGCCTTCTCCTGCGCCACCCGGTGAGCACAGCCTTCGACTCCTTCAGTGTGGTGAGGGAGACAGGAGTCCCTCCTCCTCTCGTGCTGTGTGAAGTACGACAGAGAATGTTGTAAGGGTCTGAGTAACCCACGGCACCCGCAAGTTGGTCCTGCTTAGAAACCCCGCGAGTGGGTGGGGTCACATGGTGCTGTAGATTTAATGGGCCATGGAGGGCCTGTAACTGAGGACTAAGTGGCTGGCAAAGTGGAGGACCGACACAATACAGAAAACTGACATTTAACAGCAGGAATCAGAGGTGCAGGGGACCTGTGATGCCTGTCTGCCATATCACACAGCAAAAGTAATATCTTCAAAACGATTGCCAAATAACAATGGAAATAAATTTGCAAAAATCCCCAGGTGAGCAATTTCCTATCATTTACTAAAGCATTTTTTTTTGGACCATCAGTTTTCCCCTTTAAGGGCCGGTTTGGGAATTCCTACAAGAAATTTTTTTTACGTTTTAATGTATAACTTATTCACACATTAGTGTAATATCCCAACGATGTCCACATTGGTGTAAAAGGTGAGCTGCCTGTTCATGTGTATCTTTACCCCCCAGCATTCTATGTAATTTCACATGGTATAACTGGATCAGTGATGGTAAAACACCCTATATATAGAACTGTCATATAAACTACCTGTTACAGGTGTCACCCCCCCCACTTCCCATCCTTCTATGTGAATGTCACATGGTATAAACTGGATCAGTTGGTAAAACACCCTAGATATAAGAACGTCCGCTATAACTACCTGTTACAGGTGTCACCCACTACCCATCTTCTATGTGAATGTCCATGGTATAACTTGATCATGATGGTACAACACCCCTAATATAAGGAACGCCCATATAAACTAACCTGTTACAGGTCCCGACACCCACTTACCCATCCATTCTATGTGAATGTCACATGGTATAACTGGATCAGTGATGTAAAACACAGCCATAGATATACGGAACTCCCATATAACCTACCTGTTCAGGTCCCACACCCGACTTACCCATCATTCTATGTGAATGTGTCACATGGTATACTGGAATCATTGATGGTAAAACACCCCTAGATCTAAGGAACGTCCCATATAACCTACCTGTTAACAGGTCCCACCCACCCCACTTACCCTCATTCATGTGAATGTCCACATGGTATAACTGTATCAGTGATGGTAAACAACCCCTAGATATAAGGGAACGTTCCCTATAAACTACACTACCGTTACAGTCCCACCCACTCTAACCCATCATTCTATTTGAATGTCACCATGTAAATGGATCAGTGATGGTAAAAACAACCCCTATATTAAGGAACGTGCCCATATAAACTACCCTGTTACAGGGTCCACCCCACTACCCCTCATTCTATGGGAATGTCACATGTAATAACTGGATCATTGATGGTAAAACAAACCCCCTAATATAAGGAACGTCCCCCTATAACTACCTGTTACAGGTCCCACCCACCACCCACTTACCCCATCCTTCTATGTGAATGTCATCTGGTATACAACTGGATCATGATTGTAAAACCTCCCTAGATATCAGGAACCGTCCCATAATAAACTACCTGTTTACAGGTCCCACCCACTACCCCTCATTCTTGTGATGTCACAATGGTATAACCGGATCAGTGAAGGTAAAACAACGCCCCCTAGATATATGGACGTCGCCATATAAACTAACCTGTTACAGGTGTCACCCACTTACCCCATCATTCTATGTGCTGTCACATGGTATAACTGGGATCAGGTGATGGTAAAACTCCCTATAAATAGATTAAGGAACGTCCCATATAACTACCTGTTACAGGTCCCCCAAACCCCACCCACTTTACCCACCCATCGTCTATGTGAATGTCACATGTTAAATGGATCATAGTATGTAAAACAAATCCCCTAGATTAGAAGAACGTCCCCATTAAACTACCTGTTACAGGCTCCCACCCACTTACCCACATTCTATGTTGATTGTCACATGGTATAACGGATCAGTGATGTAAAACAAAACAACCCCCTAGATATAGGAACGTCCATATACTACCTGTTACAGGTCCCACACCCCCACTTACCCCATATTCTATGTGGAATGTCCCATGGTATAACATGGATCAGTGATGTAAAACAAACCCCTAGATATAAGTAACGGTCCCATATAAACTACCTGTTACAGGTGTCACCACACTTACTCATCCTTCTATGGAATGTCACATGGTATAACTGGATCAGTGATGGTAAAACACCCCTAGATATAGGAACGTCCCATATAAACTAACCTGTTACAGGTGTCCACCCACTTACCCATCCTTCTATTGAATTTCACATGGTATAAAAACTGGTCAGTGAAGGTACAAACACCCCTGATATAAGGACGTTCCCCTATAACTCCGGTTCAGGGTCACCCCACCCACTCTACCATCTTCTATGTGAATGTCACATGGTATATACTGGACAGTGATGTAAACCCTAGATTAAGGAACTCCATATAAACTACCTGTACAGGTCCTCAACCACTTACCCATCATTCTATGTGAATGTCACATGGTATAACTGGATCAGTGATGGTAAAACCCCCTAATATAGGAACGTCCATATAAACTAACCTGTTACAGGTCTCACCCACTTACCCATCATTCCTATGTGATGTCACATGGTATCACTGGTCATGATGGTAAAACACCCCTAGATAGAAGAAACGTCCCCATATAACTACCTGTTTACAGGTCCCCCACCACTTTACCCCATCATTCTTGTGAAGGTCACCTGGTATAACTGGATCAGTGATGGTAAAACACCCTTAGATATAAGGAACTCCCTATCAACTACCTGTACAGGTCTCAACCCACTCCACACCCCTGCCCATCATTCCTAAATGTGAATGTCACATGGTTAACTGGATTCATGATGGTAAAACACCCCTAGATATAAGGAAACGTTCATACACTCCTGTACAGGTCCCACCCACTTACCCATCATTCTATGAATGTCACATGGGATAACGGATCAAGTGATGGTAAACAACCCCTAGATATAAGGAACGTCCATATAACCACCTGTTCACTGGTTCCCCACCCACTACCCATCATTCTATGTGAATGTCACTGGTATAACTGGATCAGTGAAGTAAAACTCCCCTAGATATAAGGAACGTCCCATAATAAACTAACCTGTTACAGGCTCGTCACCCCTTACCCATCATTCTATGTGACATGTCACATGGTATAACTGGATCAGTGGAAGTACAACAAAACACCCCTAGATAGAAGGAACGTCCCATAACTACCTGTTACAGGTCCCAACCCCTACCTCATTCTATGTGACTGTCACATGGTATAACTGGATCATGATGGTAAAACACACCCCTAGTATAGTAACGTCCCAATAAACACCTGTTTACAGGTCCCCACCACTTACCCATCATCTAATGTGAATGTCCATGGTATAACTGGATCGTGGATGGTAAAACCCCCCTAGATAAAGGAAACTTCCCATATAAACTACCTGTTTACAGGTCCCAACACCACTTACCCCCATCATTCTATGTGAAGTCACATGGTATAACTGGACAGTGAAGGTAACACCCTCCCTAGATTATAAGAACGTCCCATATAAACGACCCTGTTACAGTGTCACCCCACTTTACCCTCATTCTATTGAAGTCACATTGTATAACTGATCAGTGATGTCAAACACCCCAGATATATGGAACGTCCCATATAAAACTACCTGTTAACAGGGCCCAACCCACTTACCCATCACTTCTATGTGAATGTCACATGGTATAACTGGATAGTGAAGGTAAAACAACCCCTAGTATAAGGAACTTCCCATATAAACGACCTGTTACAGGTCCCAAACCCACTTACCCATCCATTCTATGTGAATGTCCAATGGTAAAACTTGGATCAGTAGGTAAAACACCCCTAGATATCAAACGCCATATAAACTACCTGTTACAGGTTCACAGCACTACCCATCATTCTATGTGAAATGTCACATGGTAACTGGATCAGTGATGGTCAAAAGCACCCTAATATACGGAAACGTCCCCCATATAAACTACCTTTACGGTCCCCCCACTTACCCTCATTCTATGTGAATGTCACAGGTATAACTTGGATCGATTGTATGGTAAAACATCCTAGCTATCGGAACGTCCCATATAAACTACCTGTTTACAGGTCCCACCCACTTACCCATCCTTCATGTGAATGTCACAATGGTATAACTGGATAGTGATGGTAAGACAAAACAACCCCTAGATATATGAACGTCCCATAAAACTACCTGTTACAGGTGTCACCCAATTAATACCCATCATCTATGTGAATGTTCACAGGTTACTGATCATTGATGGTACACACCCCTAGAATACGAACGTCCCATATAACACTGTTACGGTTCACCCCTTAACCCATCATTCTATGTTAAGGTCACATGTTTACTGGATCATTGAAGGTAAAAAACAAAAAAACCCCCTAGTATAATAACGTCCATATAAACTACGGTTACAGTCCCCCCACTTACCCATCATTCCTATGTATGGTCACATGGTATAAAACTGGATCAGTGAAGGTAAACTCCTAATATAAGGAAACGTCCATATAACATACCTGTTACAGGTCGCCACCCCTTACCCCTCATTCTAGTGAATGTCACTGGTATAACGGGATCATGAGGTCAAACATCCCTAGATATACAGGAACGGTCCCATATAAACTACCTGTTACAGGTCCACCACCCACTTACCCATCATTCTAATGTGATGTCACATGTAGCACTGATCAGTGAAGGTAAACTACCTAGATATAAGGAACGTCCCATAATAAACTACCTTTACAGGTCCAACGTCCCACCCTACTACCCATCATTCTTGTGAATGTCCACATGGTATAACTTGGATCATGATTTAAAACATCCCTATATATAAGGACGTCCCATAAAACTATCCTGTTACAAGGTCCCACCCACTTACCATCATTCTATGTGAATGTCACATGGTAATAACCTGGTCAGGATGGAAAAGTAAAACAACCCCTAGATATACGGAACGTCATATAAACTACCTGTTACAGGGTCCCACACCACTTACCCATCATTCTATTGAATGTCACATGGGTATAACTGGATCAGTGATGGTACAACACCCTAGATATAAGGAAACGTCCATATAACTACCTTTCAGTGTCACCAACCCCACTTACCCATCATTCTATGTGAATGTCCATGGTATACCTGGATCAGTGATGGTACAACACACCTAGATTATAAGGAACGTCCCCTATAAACTACCTGTTACGTCCTACCCCACTTACCCCCATCATTCTATTGAATGCACATGTATAACTGGATCAGTGATGGTAAACACCCCTAGACATTATCAAGACGCCCATATAAACTACCTTTTACAGTGTCACCCACGTACCATCATTCTATGTGAATGTCCACATGGTAAACTGGATCAGTGAAGGTAAACATCCCTAGATATAAGGAACGTCCCATATAACTCCTGGTTACAGGTCTCACCCACTTCCCATCATTTCTATGTGAATGTCACATGGTATAAAAAAAACTTGGAGCAGTGAAGGTAAAACAAAAACAAACCCCTAGATATAAGGAACGTCCCATCTACACTACTGTTACAAGGTCCCCACACCACGTAACCCATCATTCTATGTGAATTCACATGGTAATAAACCGGATCAGAGTAAAACACCCCTAATTAGGAACTCCCATATAAACTACCTGTTACCCAGAAAGTCCCACCCACTACTACCCACATTCTATGTTGAATGTTCACAGGGTATAACTTGATAGGATGGTAAAACATCCCCTAGAATCTAGGAACGTCCATATAAACTACTCTGTTTCCGGTCCCACCCACTTCCCATCATTCTATGTGAATGTCACATTGGTAAGAACTGGATCATGAAGGTAAAACATCCCTAGACTATAAGGAACGTCCCTATCACTACCTGTTTTACATGGTTCCCCCCACTTACCATCATTCTATGTGAATGTTCCCATGGTAACCCGATAGTGATGGTAAAACACCCCTAGATATAAGGAACGTCCCATATAAACTACCTTTTACAGGTGTCCACCCACGTACCCATCATGCTATGTTAATGTCACATGGTATAACTGTGATCAGTGAGGTAAAAACACCCCTGATATAAGGAACGTCCCATATAAACTACCTGTTCCAGGTCTACCCACTTAACCCACAGTTCTATGTGAATGTCACATGTATAACTGGTTCAGTGAAGGTAAAACAACCCTCTAGATTAAGGAAACGTCCCATAATAAACTACCTGTTACAGGTCTCACCCACTTACCCATCAGTCCTATGTGAAGTCACATGGTATAACTGATCAGTGAAGGTAACCAACCCTAGATATAAGGAACGTCCCATATAAACTACCTGTTTCAGTCTACACCCGCACTTACCCATCATTCTATGTGGAATGTCACATGGTTATACTGGAATCATTGATGAAACAAACCCCTGATATAAGGAACGTCCCAATAAACTACCTTTTTACGGTCCCACCACTTACCCATCATTCTATGTGAATGTCACATGGGATAACTGGGATCAGTGAGGTAACACCCTAGATACTAAGGAACGTCCCATATAAACTCCTGTTTACAGTCTCCAACCCACTACCCATCATTCTATGTGAATGTCCATGGTATACTGGATCAGTGAAGGTAAAACACTCCTAATATAAGAAACGTCCCATATAAACTACCTGTTACAGGTCCACCTGTCACCCACTTACCCAGCATTCCTATGTGAATGTTCACATGGTATCTGGATCAGTGAAGGTAAAACATCTAATATAAGGAACGTCCCTATAAACTACCTGTTACAGGTGCACCCACTTCCCATCATTCTATGTGAAAATGTCACATGGTATATAACTGGATCAGGAATGTAAAACTCCCCTAGATATAAGGAAACGTCCCATATCACTACCTGTTACGGTCTCACCCACTTACCCCTCATTTATGTGAATGTCCATGGTAGACACTGGACAGTGATGGTAAACCCCCTATATTATAAGGAACGTCGCTTATAAACTCCCTGTACAGGGTCCACCCACTTACCCAGCATTCTATGTGAAGGTCCACATGGTATAAACGGATCAGTGAGGTAAAACATCCCTAGATATCGGAACATCCCATATAACCACTCCCTGTTTACAGGTCCCCACCCACTTACCCTCATTTCTATGTGAATGTCACATGGTCTAACGGATCATGAAGGTAGAAAAACTCCCTAGATAATAGGAACATCATATAAACTACCTGTTACAGGTCCTACCCCCTTACCCATCATTCTATGTGAGGTCACATGGTTACCTGGATCATTGAAGTAAAACACCCCTTAGATATAAGGAACGTCCCATATAAACTACCTGTTACAGGTCCTCTCACCCATCTTACCATCATCTATGTGAATTTCACATGGTATAACTATCAGTTGATGTAAAAACCCCTAATATAAGGAACGTCCCATTAAACTACCTTTACAGGTCCACCCACTCCCCTCATTCTATGTGAATGTCACAGGTATAACTGGATCAGTGATGGTAAACCCCCTAATATACGGAACGTCCCATATAAACAAACCTACCTGTTACGGTCCCACCCACTTACCACTGTTGGGCTGTATAATATGGTGAAACATTAATCCTAGAGTAGCTGTTGGGCTGTATAATATGGGAACATTAACCATAGAGTAGCTGTTTGGCTGTATATATGTGACATTATCCATAGAGTAGCTGTTTGGGCTGTATAATATGGTGAAACATTATCCATAGAGTAGCTGTTGGGGCTGTATAATATGGTGAAACATTATCCTAGAGTAGCTGTTGGGCTGTATAATATGTGTGAAACATTATCATAGAGTAGCTGTTGGGGCTGTATAATATGTGAAACATTAGCCATAGAGTAGCTGTTTGGTCTGTATATATGGTGAAACATATCCATAGAGTACTGTTGGGCTGTATATATTGGTGAAACATTGCCATAGAGTAGCTGTTGGGCTGTATAATATGGTGAAACATTAGCCATAGAGTAGCTGTTGGGCTGTATAATATGGTGAAACATTACCATAGAGTAGATAGCTGTTTGGGCTGTAATATATGGTGAAAACATTAGCCATAGAGTAGCTGTTGGGCTGTATAATATGGTGAACATAATCCATAGATAGCTGTTTGGGATTAATATGGTGAAAACATTAGCCATAGAGTAGCTGTTGGGGGCTGAATAATGTGAAACATTATCCATAGGTAGCTGTTGGGCTGTATAATATGGTGAAACATTATCCATAGAGTGCTGTTGGGGCTGTATAATATGGTGAAAATTACCATAGAGTAGCTGTTGGGGCTGTATATATTTGAAACTTATCCATAGAGTAGCTGTGGGCTGTATAATATGGTGAAACATTATCCATAGAGTAGCTGTTGGGCTGTATAATATGTGAAACATTCCTCCTAGAGTAGCTGTTGGGGCTGTATAATATGGTGAAACATTATCCATAGAGTAGCTTTTGGCTGTATAATAGTGAAACATTGCCATAGAGTAGCTGTTTGGGCTGTATAATATGGTGAAACATTAGCCTAGAGTAGCTGTTTGGGCTGTATAATATGGTGAAACATTAGCCATAGAGTAGCTGTTTGGGCTGTATAATATGGTGAAACATTACCATAGAGTGCTGTTTGGGCTGTATAATATGGTGAAACATTAGCCATAGAGTAGCTGTTGGGCTGTATAATATGGTGAAACATTAGCCTAGAGTAGCTGTTGGGCTGTATATATGGTGAAACATTAGCCATAGAGTAGCTGTTGGGGCTGTATATATGTGTGAAACATTAGCCATAGAGTAGCTGTTGGGGCTGTATAATATGGTGAAACATTAGCCAGAGTAGCTTGTTGGGGCTGTATAATATGGTGAAACATTAGCCATAGAGAGCTGTTGGGCTGTATATAGTGAAACATTATCCATAGAGTAGCTGTTGGGGCTGTATAATATGGTGAAACATTATCCATAGAGTAGCTGTTTGGGGCTGTATAATATGGTGAAAATTATCCATAGAGTAGCGTTTGGGGCTGTATAATATGGTGAAACATTATCCATAGAGTAGCTGTTGGGGCTGTATAATATGGTGAAACATTATCCATAGAGTAGCTGTTGGGGCTGTATAATATGGTGAAACATTATCCATAGAGTAGCTTGGGGCTGTATAATATGGTTGAAACATTATCCATAGAGTAGCTGTTGGGCTGATAATATGGTGAAACATTAGCCATAGAGTAGCTGTTGGGGCTGTATAATATGGAGAAACATTATCCATAGAGTAGTAGCGGTTGGGGCTGTATAAATTGGTGAAACATTACCATAGAGTAGCTGTTGGGGCTGTATAATATGGTGAAACATTATCCATAGAGTAGCGGTTGGGCTGTATAATATGGTGAAACATTAGCCATAAGAGTAGCTGTTGGGGCTGTATATATGGAGAACATTATCCATGAGTAGGTTGGGCTGTATAATATGGTGAAACATTAGCCATAGAGTACTTTGGGGCTGTATAATATGGTGAAACATTATCCATAGAGTAGCGGTTGGGCTGTATAATATGGTGAAACATTAGCCATAGAGTAGCTGTTGGGGCGTTAATAATATGGATAAACATTATCCATAGAGTAGCTGTTGGGCTGTATAATATGGTGAAACATTAGCCATAGAGTAGCGTGTTGGGGCTGTATAATATGGTGAAACATTAGCCATAGAGTAGCTGTTGGGGCTGTATAATATGGTGAAAAATTATCCATAGAGTAGCTGTTGGGGCTGTATAATATGGTGAAACATTATCCATAGAGTAGCGGTTGGGGCTGTATAATATGGAAACATTACCATGAGTAGCTGTTTGGCTGTATAATATGGTAGAACATTACCATAGAGTAGCTGTTGGGGTGTATAATATGGTGAAACATTAGCCATAGAGTAGCTGTTGGGGCTGTATAATGGAGAAACATTATCCATAGAGTAGCTGTTGGGGCTGTATAATATGGTGAAACATTACCATAGAGTAGCGGTTGGGGCTGTATAATATGGTGAAACATTATCCATAGAGTAGCTGTTGGGGCTGTATAATATGGTGAAACATTACCATAGAGTAGCTGTTTGGGCTGTATAATATGGTGAAACATTATCCATAGAGTAGCTTTTGGGCTGTATAATATGGTGAAACATTATCCATAGAGTAGCTGTTTGGGCTGTATAATATGGTGAAACATTAGCCATAGAGTAGCTGTTGGGCTGTATAATATGGTGAAACATTATCCATAGAGTAGCTGTTTGGGCTGTATAATATGGTGAAACATTATCCATAGAGTAGCTGTTGGGGCTGTATAATATGGTGAAACATTACCATAGAGTAGCTTTTGGGCTGTATAATATGGTGAAACATTATCCATAGAGTAGCTGTTTGGGCTGTATATATATGGTTGAAACATTAGCCATAGAGTAGCTGTTGGGGCTGTATAATATGGTGAAACATTACCATAGAGTAGCTGTTGGGCTGTATAATATGGTGAAACATTATCCATAGAGTAGCTGTTGGGCTGTATAATATGGTGAAACATTAGCCATAGAGTAGCTGTTGGGGCTGTATAATATGGTGAAACATTATCCATAGAGTAGCTGTTGGGGCTGTATAATATGGTGAAACATTAGCCATAGAGTAGCTGTTTGGCTGTATAATATGGTGAAACATAGCCATAGAGTAGCTGTTGGCTGTATAATATGTGTGAAACATTCCATAGAGTAGCTGTTGGGGCTGTATAATTGGTGAAACATTAGCCATGAGTAGTGTTGTGGGCTGTATAATATGGTGAAACATTATCCATAGAGTAGCTGTTGGGGCTGTATAATATGGTGAAACATTATCCATAGAGTAGCTGTTGGGGCTGTATAATATGGAGAAACATTAGCCATTGAGTAGCTGTTTGGGCTGTATAATATGGTGAAACATTAGCCATAGAGTAGCTGTTGGGGCTGTATAATATGGTGAAACATTAGCCATTGAGTAGCTGTTGGGGCTGTATAATATGGTGAAACATTATCCATAGAGTAGCTGTTGGGGCTGTATAATACAGTGAAACCAATCTCCAGTATACACATAAATCCACAGGTAGAAGGGGAGAAACCAAAACTTCCACAATCTTTGCTGTGATAACTGTGTTTATTTCACACACAATATATTTTGGTCGTCATGCACCCTTTATCTTGATTAAGTTTAAGAAAGAGCCTCCTCTCTTTAACGCAGGCAGCAACAAATTATCTGATTGGAGAATTTCTCTCTCCTGGGTAACTCATACCCATAAGTAATGAAAATATTGATCTTAAAGGGTAACTGTCGTCTCCAAACAGGTTAAGGTAAAATAAAAGTATTTCATCTAACCTTTAAAAATAGCCCTGGATCACATCTCTAGGTGAAACCTGTGACAAGTTATGATACTGAAAAGTTTCAAAAATATATCTTCCTGCTGTTAAGAAACGTGTAGCTATGTGAATAGCATACTGCTGTCTGTGTTCATAGCCACACCCCTTTCAGCTGTCAATTTTTTTTATAGCTATTTTCAATTTTGCAGAACTTCAATTTGCAGATTTAGAAATCTGGGAGTGAGAACTTGTTGTTGACATCTTTCATTAGTTGTCTGTGCAGAGACTTTCTGTCTTTTTCAGCCTTCAGTGAGCATGCTTATAAACTGGGAACAGACCATGTCAATCAAGCTACTGTACTAGAAACAGGAAGTTTTAACATTTTCCGCAATATGCAGTAACTTCTTACCAGGTGCAGTTAGACTTGTGATCCGGAGCTCATTTTGTTCACTAAAAGGGCCAACAACATCCATTTCACCCGATAATCCAAAGTGTGTTTGGTCCCCTGATGGCATAGCTAAATGATCTGTCTTGATGGATCACTCAACAATGTGGGATTATTGCATTGTTTTCCTGCTATAACAGAGGTCTTGCTGAACAGTAAAGGCTGCTTGTCTTAGACACAAACAGCCTGTCTGTATGGGGATCATGCTGCTTCAAACTAGATTTATCTGGCGTTTGTAAAGACTTAAAGTGTATGTACTGTATACTGAAAAAAAATGGCTTTGTGCCATTTTAATCTATAAATAAATATGTGTAAGCAGCACTTACTCTGAGGTGTGTGTGTTGCTGCATGCCTTCAAAACAATACTTGTTTTGCTCAGGCTCTGGCCACTGACCTGACTATTTTCCCACTTACCAACTATCAAAGCTGCATACAGTTTACAGCACACCAACTATCAAACCATTCCAGCTACAGCAAAACTGTTTACAGAAATGCTAAAAAGTAAGATGTTTCAGATTGGATATCTAATGAAATAGGGGCAGATCAACAAAAAATGGTAGAGTGATAGTTGGGATGACTTATAGTGTCCACTAATGGGCAATTTAAAAAAAATAATTTTCCAGTCTACCTACCCTTTAAGACGTCAGGGTTTTATTTAACAGTTTTTCTTTAAACATCAATCTCTTGTAATAACCAATCGTTGTGCTCTTTTACAGTAAGTAAATAAAATATGGTCTAGTTTCCAAAGAGAAAACTCATCTTACAGGGTAAGTAGCCAACGTAAAAACTATAAAACTCCCCTATGAAAAGCGCAACTTTTAGGAGCAGTGGCTTGTACCCAATAAGAAAACAAGTTCCAATTTATAAAGCCAGTTAATAAAAGGAAAACAATTGTGTGTATAAAGTTTATTTAAAAAAACGGTTAAAATGAAAAGTACTTGGGACAGGATTTTGGACTGGTAATTCAGAACTACCAATGTTGTTTATATAGAGTAGAGCCCAAAGAAAACTGATTCTGCCAGTCTTCCTCCTGGCTTCAGCACTATCTTTAATACAGAAATAGTCCAGGACTAACCTGGCGCTAATTGGACGGAGAAGATTCCTAATTATTCAAACTGGCCAATCATGTATCAGTCTCTTGTCCTCCTGTTCCCCATTGGTTCCCCTGCTGTATTTAAGTCTGTTTTTGGCACTCAGTCATTGCCTGTTATAGTTTTGGTTAGCCAAGCTAGTGGTCTGTGCTATTTCTTATAGTAGCCAAATTCTGGTTCTTGTAGCCTAACATTGTTCTTCTCATTGGTCATTGTTATCCTGTATTATTGTCTTGTCTTCCAGTCACTGTTCTGCTCCATTGGTGTTCCGGTTCTCCTCAGCGTCTATACCTTGCTCTCTAAGACCTGGGGGTAACGTTGTACAGCAAGGCGAAACAAGTCTCCTGATGATCGGGGTCTTGTCTATAGGTGAAGACAGCGGGGTATAGGCGCTGAGAGTATACATGGGGACTCCGGGCATCACATGCTGGTTCTGTAGTTCCTAAACTAAATGATATCGTGATGTAGGAATAATCAATCTTTCCTC
>CM033477.1:164480398-164510398 GCA_019447015.1 Hymenochirus boettgeri | reverse complement strand
TGTGATTGACAGCTCTGTGTCCCTGGTGGATTGGAGAGGTCACTACTCTAATTAGATAGCTGGTGACTCAGGATGATCTATGAGATTGGACAGTCATTCATTCCACCTCCACTCAGGGCGGTGAACCAGTATGACAGCTTCACAATGGTCACGGATATTTTCATCTCTATTATTATCTTCTGGGATTTGACTCTGGTTTGTTGATATTGTAGAACGTGTCTGTAGGTGATACATTGCAACGTGGATGTTTGAGATGCTGATTACTGATCGATCAACTGGGACTATTTAGAAACAACAGAATGGAAACCGTCCTATTCACCATGAGAGACGAGAAAACAATGTTACAAACAGGGAAATTAAATTATGTAAATGTTACAAAGTTCAGCCCAAGAAGTGAGTATTTTCTTACTCCAGTGTCCATCATGGATATCTCTGTTAGAGATGGATCTGGGTCTGACTCGGACCCGAATCCGACAAGGAGCAGAACCCCTCGGTTCCAAAATCCGAATGATCTATCAAATCCGGACGGAAACGTTCGGATTTTGGACTTCGGAGCCTATTTTCTATAATTGAACATTCGAGGATTATCAAAAATACAATCGGAAACTCAAAAGTGTATTTGAGTGTATTTTTGAGAATTATCGAACGTTCAAGGCTATTTCGAAAACCCTCGAAAATAGCTTTGCCCATTCAATATAATGGAAATCGGGATTACGGGATTAAAAAACAGAATGAAAACTGGGAGTTACGGCCATCTCTAATCTCTGATATCATTCAATGTTCCCCTAGAAGGGTCCATTAGGGTCTAATTCAATGGGTGGTGATATAGATGCTCAGTAGAGATCTGAGCATGTGTGACCATCCAACAGCCAATCAGTATAAATATCTGTTAGGAACATTCCAAGGTAGTGGTGCATCCTGGGAAGAAGAAGGACTGAAAGTCAGCTCACCAATGACCACAGCAGAGCATAGAAAAATGATATGAAACAATTAAGTTTTTCAAAAATAATGTAGACTATGAATAGCTAGGTATGGTGTAATATTGATAAATAATTCAATAAAATGTTTTATTCACGCGTGAACCAGGGAACTCAAATCAAGTGTTGGGATTGCTGCCTAATCTTACTCACAGTTAAAGGGTATCTCCTCTCGTTTTATAAGGTTTGGGAATCCAGTTCTAGTGGAGATACCCTTTAATACATTTGTTATATTTGCAGTTGTATATATTATATATATTTAAAGGAGAACTAAACTTGTTTTTTTTTAATCCTATTTTTCCCTGAAACCTAGACATTATAAGATTCTGCTCTAGTAGTTGCATTTAGTACACGTGAGAAATAAATTTTATAAGAAGGTTTCCATGTTGTTGCCAGTACTACAGCCATGAAGTCTTCAAAAAGCTTGTAAGCATGTGCAACCTAGTGGCCACGCCCTCCGTAACATGATATTGGTAGCTTCTAGGAAGCAAGGCTGCAAACTTCTTGTGACGTGGGAATGCATACACCACGCTAAGGTGGGTTACGGGAGCTGAACTCTACTACCCACATGTTCATTTTGTAAATCACGCAGCATCCACAGCAAAAGGAAGAAGTGAAAAATTGGCTGGAGACTTAGTTCCCCTTTAATTTACGTTTAAGAATATTGCCACAGATCCTTCCTATGAGTTCGCTTGTTTGTTTTTTAAATATCCTTCGCCCCAATACAGTTTATTCTCTTTCATTTCCAGAGATCCGATTCTCTTTCCCATTACAGGGTAGAAAATAAATAAATAAACAAGGCAATTTAAATGGTCTGTGAAATAAGATAGAGGGATTTTATAATTCTGCCAGAACCAATTATATTCCCAAGATGTTACGTGGCGCTTGGTGCGGATTGCTTAAAGTTCAAATGGCAGCAGAAACATTGTTTATGTCTATTTTAACCTCGGCTCCCCACAATGGGAGTTTGTGATTAATACTGTACTGGTCTGAATATAGAAAGGGGCATTAGCTTGTTATTTCTAGTTAATGATATGTTGGATGCTTTTGGGCTACTTTTACTTACAGTATATTAAGTAGGTACATGGTACAGGCAACTATAAATAGTTAAAAGGCAACTAAAACCCAAATAACATTGAATAAGAAGAATCGACTTAAAACCACTTACCTTGTCTCATCTTTCATTTAGCTGTGACTGTTTACCTTATTAACCTTTCAGACTCACAGTCACACCCACTGTTTCAGTCACTGACTGTTACGGTTCCCACACATGCCCAGTCCTAAGTTTCTGCAGGAACTTGTTACAGAAGATCAGGCCCACTTGGCTTTTAGACAATCATGTTACAGTTAGTAGGGAAAAGGGAGTTAGAAATCTTCACAAGGGAAAGTAAATCTATAGATATATATCCTCAAGTCATTTTTTCAGATTCTTGTAATATCCAAATTTTGGTTGAGTCCAGTTAAGTATAAATTGAATAACTTATGAGGAACAGGTGGGATCTATCTGTATGGATGATTTCAATGGTCACCCAAGATCTAAGTTTCCAAATAATAGTAAAAAACAATGGAATCGTCTCGCTGCCCTAGAAATGTGTCTCAGAAAAGGACTAAAATTGTAGCAAAATGCGTTCCTGCCACCCTGATGAAGGGGACATAGCGATCCCTGAAACGTGGTTGTGTGTTGATGTGATGTAATAAAGACTTGAATTAAAGAGGGCCCCCTGCATGGATTGAGCTGGTGTTATAGCTAAGGGTCAGTGGTAGAGGACCTGGCGAGGGGACAACCTTTGTAAATTACTGGCTAAGAGCCATAAGGAGAGTGCCAAGGCCCCCGAAATCAATTTCCCTGGAAATTCTGCTGTCATTTACCCTGCATCTTGCTACATTGGCCCCCTACATTGCTAGTCATAATGTTCCTCTATTTGTTACAGTGAATCCTGCTTTATTGTGTAAGAGTTCTCTGGTGAAAGGGGAGATTGTTGTCATTTCTCAATGAGCAAAATACAGTAATAATAAGGACTCACTTCAAGTTAATAAGAAAACTCACTCTGAATTAATAAGGGATATGCTTGTGAAGGTTCTCATCATCCAGGTCATGGTATATCTGTTTGTATCAATTAGATCAACTGGACTTGATCTAATTGAAGACCCAATACCTAAAACACAAGAAAAGCGAATAATATACGCAGTGCAGTGCAGTGCAGTGAAGAGTGACATCAATACACAGTGCAGTACAGTGAAGAATTGCTCTGATTTGTATGTGGGGGAGACAAACAGCAACTGCATCAACGTATGGCCCCAGCACAGAAGAGCCAATTCTCGGTCAGGACTCAGCGTGTACTGCATCTTAAGGATAAAGGACATACCTTTGAAGATTGTAATGTTAACATTATTGGCAAAGGAGCATGACTGGTCAAGAGAGGTGTTAAGGAGGCCATTTATGTGAAAATAAAGAAACCAAGCCTAATAGAGGTGGGGGGGTTCGACACCATCTGTTGCCATGTACAATGCTGTTTTGACACCTTACCTGGGCGTTCCTATAACACCTCTTAGCCACTATCCAATCACGCCCTTAACACGGCTGTGATAAGCAATTGGGACTTTCCAGGGTACATAATTGCCACAGATTCTTGTACAAGTCATTCTGAATTGAGAAAGCCAGTCGGATGACTAGCGAAACGTCTTCAAGAGAACTAAACTTCAAGTCCAGTTGATCTAATTAATAAAACAGATATATTAATAAAGGACTCACTCCAAGTTAATAAGAGACTCACTCCATGTTAATAAGGGACTCACTCCAAGTTAATACTCACTACAAGTAAATAAGAGACTCACTCCAAGATATATAAGAGACTCACTCAAGTAATAAGGCACTCACTCCAAGTTTATACTCACTCAAGTTAATAAGGACTCACTCCAAGTAAATCATCAAGTTAATAGAGACTCACTCCAAGTTAATACTCACTCCAACTTAATAAGGCACTCACATCCATGTTAATAAGGGACTCACTCGAAGTTAAGAGAGAAGCACTTATATTATCATCAATACCAAATATCTTGTGAGTCTCTGTGCCCTGACCTTGGAACTGTCCCTTTTGTTGATGAATTCGTTGTATTTTCATATTTACATGTTTCGAAGGGTCTTGGCTTGATTAATATTGCTCTTACAAGGTCCTGTGACTGGACAAAATGTTTCTGTCTCGACCAGTAATTTAATGTGCTGGGAATGCTACCAGTAATTCATTGAAATAATTCATTTATTTCTTTTCTATCTCAAGGATGGGAATCAAAGGATAAATTCATTTTGATTTAACTTTTATCTTATCAAATTCAGACAAAATTCAAATGCAAGCTGTTTTTTATTATTACGGATTTATATAGTAGCAATGACATTTATTCATTCAAATCAGGCTCTGCCCCAAAAGAGCTTAAAATCTAAGCACATTACTTGACACATAAAATGCATGGAAAGAAACCCACTCAAGCCAAGTATTCCGACTGACTGACTATCTGACTAACTTGAGGGCAAGCATGACTCAGTTTCACTATGAGGCAACACTGGCAGAGGGAATTTCCCACCTTTTAATTCACACTACCAAATGACACCATTCCAGTTACAGTATAAATTGCACACACGCAGAGGAGTTAATAATAATAAGAATCACAATCGACAGATGAAATGTACAGTTAGGCTTGATTCACACTAGGAGGCAGCTAATTGCACTGCTGTGTTCCCCGCATTATCGTATAATGATGTCCATTGATTTCAATGACACCGTATGCAATAACACAACACATTGTATTGCATGCAAACACACTGTATCGCAGCTCATAGGTGTGAATGGTGCAGTGCATTCCTATGAGCACAGCATTTTTCGGCAAGTCGACACATGACATCACACCCAAACCTTCCTTAGTGTGAATGAGCCCTAAGATGGTTCAGGTTGGATATCTAAAGAAATAGGGAAAGAGCAAAAAAAATGGTACGAGGTAGTTGGGAAGAATTACAGTTTACATGATGCAAAATGTGCAATAACTATCGTTTATAACACAGGCATATCCACTAGTTATTGATGATGGGGGGTGGTGAGATTTAACAAGGTTCAATATTAGATTTCTCAATGTAACTCTACGTCTAATGTAGGTAACTCACTGTATTGGTAGATTGGATGTTTCAAGCCAAAATTTAAAGGTAATACTTTCCCTCTAGTTTGATTGTATCTATCAAAATTAGAAAATCCGAGGAGCGGGACCCATATTAAAATAAAAAAAAAAATTCGAAAATACGTAAAATCCTCGTAACTTAGAAAATTTTCGAAAATACGTTTTCGTGCACTTTCGAAAATACGTGAAATCCTCGAAATTTCAAAAATTTTCGAAAACGCGGTTCGGAAAAGTTCGGAAGGCGGAAACCGGAAAATCCGCAATATCCGCCGTTCACGAACGAGGTAAATCCGCGAACTGGGCCATCACTATTCAGCAGTGATGAGTGATGACGATTTAAAGGGAAAGTAAGTGCGTGTAAAGTTTTTTAAAAACAGTTAAATAAAAAGTACCTGAGGTAGGGAGGTAGGATTGGTAATTTTACCTCCCAATATAATTTCTATGAGGAGCAGCAGGATGAAGAAAACTGCTTCTGCCAGTCTTCCTGAATGCTTCAGCACTATCTTTAATTAGAATGGCCCAGGGCCATAACCTGGCAGATATAAAAACGGTAATGTGCTGTAGCTCTTCACAAAATAATATTGGGAGGTAGGAATAACAATTTACCTCCCTACCCCAGGTACGTTTTATTTTTAAAAAGTACATTTTACAGTATAGTTGTCCTTAACACGTATGCGGCAATGTGTGTGTGTGGGTGGGGAGTTCACAGGTACAGTTGGTTCCTCCATCTCTATCCACCCATTCCAATTGCACAAGTAAACGTCAATAACGATAACGTTTCGGTGTCATGGGACAAATGTTTTATCTGCCAACTCCAAAAATGTTGACTCAATTAAAACAATGTTGTGGTAAAATCTGGTGTGCGGTGGAATCCATCTACATAAGTTTGTATGCCTATTTAGTGGCAATCACCACATCGCACCCAGTACACATAAAGGTGCGCAGATCCTACCAGTTTATTTGGAAAATAGCAAGATGAGGCTTGAAATATTTCAAGGACATAATGAACATGCAGGCGATACCTATGGTTGGATAATTTAATGCGAGAGTTTGAAGACTGATGAAACGAGTGCTGAAACTGTCAAGTTTTGTTCCGTTTTGGATTTGGAAAAATCCGAAAACGGAACATACTTCAGGGAACTTCGAAGCCCATTTCGATAATTAGGAACGTTCAAGGCGATCTTCAAAAATAGCCGCGAATGTTCGATAATCCTCGAAAATACGATCAGAAAACCAATTTCGAGTTTCCGAGCGTTATTTTCGAGGATTATCGAACGTTCGAGAGGAAGTTTCGGATGGAACATTCGGATTTGGAGAATCAAGGGGGTTCCGTGTCGGCTCGGGTCCGAAACGACCCGGATCCCATCTATACTGATGAAGGGAACTTTCTTGAATGATTCATTTAAATTTTATTCTCCAACTTAAACCTCCCAAATCTCCACCCACAATCAAGGTTTCTATTGAATTGTTTAAGGTGTGTTCTATTTACATCGTACAGAATTAATTCCTTGTGTAGGAAACATTTCACAATTTTCATTTTCATTGGGATTATGTGAAACAGTGAATGACAATGACTTGTGTTACTAACAGCGCAGATTATTGTCATTGTATTTAATTACAATAAACCTTGACGGAAATCATTTCCAATGGCGCCCAAGCTTTACATCTGTACGCAATTAGCAAATCACGGAAAAGTCATAATTCTCATTAACAAAACAACAAACGATTCCCCCTACACAAAAACCGTTTAAATATTTTGGTAATTAATTCATGTTCTCAGATTTTGTCTTCTCACCTTATAAATAATTGGTGTGGTGTTCTGTAACTGACAAGTGGGAAAGACAATTAATAACAATGAATACAGTAGAATGGTAGGGAAGGCTGAAAAAAGACTCTAAAACCAGAGATGTAAGAACAGTGCTAACTCTATTGCACATTCTCTTTATGGTAGAATTAGAATTAATGGTGTTATTGTTGGAAAGATTTCTACCCTTCTATTTGACTACACAGGGTCTCACTGGACCATGATTCCACTCGCCCGAGAACATTGCAAAATTCTTCTAAGTTGCATTTAGTACATGTAAGTAACAGATTCCTTAACTTAAGGTTCGTACACATGCTCAATATGAGCCGACTCACGACCCCCCAAAGCCGAAGGCTACACGTGACGAACGGCTGTTTCGGCGAGAATCGTCCGTGTGTATGCGTTTGTCGCATGTAGCCGCCCGCAGCAGTTGCGGGTGGGTCGCACATCCTATGTGTACGAGCCTTAAGAAGGCTTCCATGTTATTGCCATTATAACTCACAATCCCATGTTGGTTTCAAAGAGCCACGCCAATGACCCTGGTATTCACTGTCTCTATTTTCTTACAGATGTCTCAGAATATACAAGTCCCTAACTTTGAAAGCTGCTTGTTACCTGCAGTTTATTTACCAGCCAGCATCAATTCCATACAGCCTTCTGGGCAATACAAGAAATTCAGCTCATTCACCATTTAAAAAAAAAAAAAATTCTATTCCTAGCAAATCATTCTAAAGGTATTAACATTCTTTAATTCTGCAGTGGGCTCACTTGTCTAAACGCATGTTTAAAAACACCCTTTTCCATTATATTCCTAGTAAAGATAAAGTTTCTACATGTACTAATTTCATATGGTAGTTTATTGGGATAGTGGTATTAAAAAAAACATCTTTTTAAAAATGGGTTTTGCTGTCTCTCTGTCTCCCTCCGCTGGCCAGCATGCCCAACTGAGCTCCATTAAGATACATATTTTGCCATGTGCAGAAAACACCAGAAAGACAGGGGAGCTGCCGCAGTGGAAATAGAGAGTGCAGGGCCGTATAAGTAAAACACAGGCTTGTAAATTAAATTGGGAGATGCAGCAGCAGTGATCTTAGCTCCACTGAATGTAGAACAGTTATTAAAAAGTTGTTTTCTGGGAGAAGTTACCCTTTAAGCAAGTACCTAGGTTGAAGGCTCAGTTTCCCAGACTTCAAATTTTTACTGAAATTTAAAGGACAATATACTCACCCCCCCTATTCCTTTCCCCCACTCCTGCAAAGTACCCAGGGTGAGGACCTAAAACGCTAAGTCCTCACCTCTGGGTACTTTACAAAAGTCTTGCACTACTTACTTGTAATCTCCTTCGTTGCTCCGATCCTCCCCATTAGCACTTTGAGTGACAGGTCGCGAGGCAGCCAATGGGAAGACATGCTCTGCAAGGAGGCGTGTCTTCCCATTGGATGCCTCCCGTTCTGTCACTGACAGTGCTAGTGGGGAGGATCCGACCAGAGCGACGAGGGAAATTACAAGTAAGTAGTGCAGGACTTTTGTAAAGTACCCAGAGGTGAGGACTTAGCGTTTTAGGTCCTCACCCTGGGTACTTTGCAGGAGTGGGGGAAAGGAATGAGGGGGAGGTGAGTATAATTGTCCTTTAACATTTCAGTAAAAATTTGAAGTCTGGGGAAATGGTAAGTTTAGTTGTCCTTTAATATTCTGTTTCTTACATCCATGTAAGAAACATTCATGCAAGAAACATACAAGTCTACTTTTCTTTTTTTGTGTGAAAAGGAAAATATCATTGTTAGGGACTAGGAGCATTTAAATATGTTTACACAAAAACTTCATTAAATCCCTGTCTGTGCTGTAATGTGATTGGCTGTCAGCTTCCATCGTTCCAAGGCTGCAGCATCATTGTTTTTGTTTGTTGAGCACCACAGAGCAAGGGAGTCATCCAGCTAAGGTGGATTGTGTGAACCGACCCCGGTACCCACAGATTAATTTTATAAATGACCCAGCAGCCACCAGCAAAGGGAGAGGTGAGACACAGGTTTGTTATGTTTGTGAATGTGCTCTGTCTATTGGGAGCTATAGTTCTCAATAACCTTGTTATGGAAATGAAAGAGAACATTTAAATTGTATAATCCATTCTAATAATTTCAAATATATATTTTTATGTAGGTTTGCCATGTAATCAGATGAAATGGGGTGGGGTATGTAGTTGTGCTGTGTACCAGTGTCTATGCGGTGATAGGAGGTATGTTTATATATATGAGTGATTTAGGTAAGGTTTCCATGCAAACGGAAGGGTAAGTTGGGTGTGAGGGTGTGTTCAGTAGGTGTGTTACCTGTGTCTGTGTGGTATTATTGGGTATGTTTTTGTGTTTGTGTGACAATAAGAGAGAGATACCTTTCCTGTGGCCCTGCAGGTGTTGAAAACTACAACACTACAACATTCACAAACATAGGATGGTAGCAGTGGATGCAGTGGAGTTTGCAAAAAAAACAAATGTCATATACATTATAATTACATGAAACCACACATTGTACTTTACATCGATTTGTTATTGTGCTTTTATTGTATACATTTCAGGACAAACAACAACAACAACAGGAATTTAGCAAAAGGGAATTACTGTGTAATAGCAATAGCCAAGTAACCCTTTAGGTGCCATCATCGGAAGTGTAAGTAAGGCAAAGTGACCTTAGCGAGATGTTCATCGGCAGTGACATCACGTCAGCTTGGTCATCAAACAGCCACCCCACTGAAAAAGGAAAAGGGTGAGACAAAAAATAACAATTTTATCATAAGACAAATCTACCACCCCCCAGCAGGAATGACATCATGATAGGGGGAGGGTGTTAATCTTTGTAATTGTCACTACACAACTAACACAAACAGGGACACAATTATCTTTATAAACTTACCCTGTAGGGATTTCTATGGGAGGAACTGTAAGATTATAGCCTTATAAGCTTACAGTTCCAGGAGGAGAAGGAAACCAGAAGCCACAAAGGGGTAGGTTATAATAAACAATGCACCCTGTAACTGTAAATTTAGGGATATTAGAAGTCACCTTGGAGTTCTGTGTCCTGTATAAAAGATACTCGGCCTGCGGCGCATCGTGCTTTATATGGTCACCGGAACTCCTCAGGGACTTCTATATCTCTTAATTTAAGTAGGGGATACATTATCCCTATATACATGATGGTACCAAGAGTTCCCTGTATAACTCAGTCTGTGTCCTTGTACTTATATAGACACAGAATACTCAGTGACTTCTAATATCCTATAATTACAGTAGGGGGATACATTATCCCTTATAATACATGAGTGGTACCCAGAGTCCCTGTTATAACTCAGTCTGTGTCCTTGTACCTTATAAGACACAGAACTCATCAGTGACTTTAATATCCTGATTAATTACAGTAGGGGATACATTATCCCTTATAATACATGAGTGGTACCCAGAGTTCCCTGTATAACTCAGTCTGTGTCCTTGTACCTTTATATAGACACAGAACTGCTCAGTGACTTCTAATATCTTAAATTTCAGTAGGGATCCATTATTCCCTTATAATCATGGACTGGTACCCAGAATTCCTGGATAACCAGTCTGTGTCCTTGTAACCTTTATATAGACACAGAACTCTCAGTGGCTTCTAATATCCTTATAATTTACAGTAGGGGATACATTATCCCTTATAATACATGACTGGTGGACCCAGAATTCCCTATAACTCGAGTCTGTGTCCTTGTACCTTTATATGGACACAGAACTCCTCAGTGACTTCTAATATCCTTATAATTTTACAGTAGGGGATCCATTATCCCTTATAAACATTGAGTGGTACACAGAGTCCCTGTATAACTCAGTCTGTGTCCTTGTACCTTTATATGGACAAGAAACTCCTCAGTGACTTCTAATATCCTTATAATTGACAGTAGGGGTACTATCCCTTATAAACATGACTGGTACCCAGAATTCCCTGTATAACTCAGTCTGTGTCCTTGTACCTTCTATATAGACACAGAAACTCCTCAGGACTTCTAATATCCTTATAATTTACAGTAGGGGATACATTATCCCTTATAATACATGACTGGTACCAGAGTCCCTGTATAACTCAGTCTGTGTCCTTGTACCTTTATATGGACAACAGAACCCTCAGTGACTTCTAATATCCTTATAATTTACAGTAGGGGATATATTATCCCTTATAATACATGAGGGTACCGAGTCCATGTATAACGCAGTCTGTGTCCTTGTACCTTTGTATGGACACATAACTCCTCAGTGACTTCTAATATCCTTATAATTTACAGAGGGATTACCATTATCCTTAAATACATGAGTGGTACCCAGGAGTTTCCCTGTATAACTCAGTCGGGTCCTTTTACCCCATTAATGGAACACAGAACTCCAGTGACTTCTAATATCTTGATAATTTCTACAGTAGGGGAACATCCCCCCACTCACATCCGATTCAATTATCATGACGTAGTCACCCACAGAGTTCCCTGGCTATTACTGCAGTCGTTTCACCTTGTACCTTTTATATAAGAACAGAACTTACTCAGTGCATCCTCTCTAACTATTGACCACTTATAACCCGTACTTACAGTAAGGGCGATTCACCTGACACCTTTTTTCTCTCCCCCCCCCCTTCTTCCCTCTCCCCCCCCCCATAACTACATGCAGATTTCTTGGTTATCCAGCCACGTTCCCTCGTATATAATCAGTCTTGTGTGGTCCCTTGCTACACCCTCCCTATATAGTACACATGAACAGCCCTTTCAGTGGACTTAGCAAGTCATTATAACTCTTATACAGCCTAGGTGGGATATCATAGGCCACCTTATACCTACCCCCATGAGTCGGCTACCCTAGAGTTCCGGTATAACTCTGTTCAGGTGTCATTTCCTGTACACCCTTTATTACCTTCAGTACCACCGACACTCCTCATGTTGACTGTCTAATATCACTCTATTACATTTCCAGTTAGGGATACCATTATCCCCTATCAATCGGCCTTTTATTTGAGTCTTTTTTTGTTCGATAATCCACCCGACGCTGCCCCTCGCCTATACACCTCAGTCTGTGTCCCTCCCCGGACTTCCTATGCATTAGACACCACAGATTTTTTTACCCTCCTTTTTCAGGACTTATAATATCCTTATACACTTTTACCCCCCAGCCCTCAGGGGAGCACACTCCTACTCCCTTACTACTACATGGAGTGGTACCCAGAGTTCCCTGTCCATAACTCATTGCTTTGTCTTGTTGTCTCTGGTGTCTACAACTTCCACACTAGGGAAACAGAACTATCTAGGGACTTCTAATTATCACCCCTCACCTTGTATTCGTTTACCAGCTGGGGAACATTACTACCACACTTAACATACATCTGACACTGTCCTTTTCTCTTCGCGTACACACGCAGTTTCCTGTATAACCTCTGGCACTGTCGCTGCTTTTTTTTGGACATTCCCCCATATAGACACAGATACTCTCAGCTGACTTCCGTCATATTTTTTTGCCCCGCTACTAATTCATATCATGCATTGGGATACATTATTCACATACCCCCCATGCCACCCATTCGCAGTGCGGTACACCAGACGTTCCCTCTTGTTATAGATCGGACTGCGGTCGCCACAGTTTACCCTTTCCATATTAGGACTCACCCAGAAATCTGCATCAGCCCAGTGCCACTCTCCTCAACTTTTATCCCATTATCAATTCCCACAGTACCGGGGATACATATCCATATAATACAATGAGCTCGGCACAGAGTTCCCTGCCTCATCCAACTCAGTCTTGTGCCTCCTCCTGTACACCCTCTTATATGGATAACAGATAGCACCCCCTCACAGTTCGACTCTTCTTTTTTTTTCTATTTACGCATCCCTCTATAATTTGCCTACCCGCCTATTGTGGGATAAATTATCCCCTTTCTCCCTATTCAATCACATGACTGGTACCACTTGAGTTCCCTGTATTTTACACTCAGTCTCGGGTCCTTGTATCCCGGTATATACGACATTCCAGCCCACGTATACTCACTCAACGTGATTCTCTCTAGCTTTTGATCCTTTGCCCTCCCTAATTTTTGACAATTGTCTCCAGGCCCGAATTACATTTATCCCTTATAATACCATGAGTTTTTTGCGTTACCCCCTAGAGTTACCTGTGGACTACACTCCACCAGCTCCTGCCCTGTCATGTCTCGACGACACATCTATATAGAACAACAGGCACAACTACTTTCTTTTTTACAGTCCGACTTCTTAATATCCTTTAATTACACTAGTCACGGGGATATCATCCTATACTTATATTACATGAGTCGTACTTCTCAGAGCTTCACACCGTATAACATCACAGTCTGTGTGTCACACTCCCCCCTCGTAACATTTATCATGTGTGATGACCACCCCACCCCCGAAATTTTACACTCACATCGCAGACTCCCCCCCCCTACTTACATTATTACCTTATGAATTCTCAACCAGTCAGGGGCAACATACAGTACCACTTCTATATCTAATGGGAATGGTACCAGAGTTCCATGTATAATCAGTCGTGCGTCATTCCGACCCCGTACCTTCTACGCACTACGGACAAAGATTAACTCCTCAGTGATTTTGTTTCACCTGTTACAACAGATCCTTTTCATTCAATTTACATGTACGGTACGATAACTGGATCCCATACCCTTCCTATCACCCACTTTCCCCACTTTATGAGTCTTTGGACTCACACAGATTGGTCCCATGCATATTTTCTACAAACTCCCCTTAGTCTCGTGGCCCCTCCCCTGTACCCCCTCCTATGCCATTTGTAATGACACAGAACTCCTCGTGCTTCGAATATCCTTTATAATTTACAGTAGGGGGATAATTCCTCCCTTTTTAATTACCTTTTTTATGAGTTTTGGCCCCTTTCCTCGCTTGCCGTACCCAGAGTTAACTGTTCACTACCCCCCCTCAGTTATTTTTTTGTGTGCTCCAACCCTTCCTTTATATAGACCATACCGGAACTCACCTCGAGTGACTTTTAAGTCTCTCCCATTCATTAAATTAAAGTACCGGCCCCGGACACACATTACTCCTTTAGCCCATACTATCATTGTATTGTTTTGTAAAATTAGTGTGACTGTTATAACTCAGTTTATCGTGTTCCTCTGTAACCCTGATAGTAGCCACAACAGAACTATTTTCTCAAGCGTGACTTGCTCTTTAATTTTTTATTACTTAATCTATGTACACCAGTAGGAGCGCATACATTACTTCCCTACTAATACTTACGGATTGTGGTAACCGAGTTCATGCCTATTAAATCAGTTCTCGTGTACGTTTGTTATCCCTGTTAGACGCAGACCTACGGATTACGAATCGTGAATGGCCCTAACCCCTTTTCTCTTTCCTCTATTCAATTTACAGCCTACCCCGGGCGACCCACACCCTAGCAATTTTTTCCATATTATCACCCCCATTTGAGTAGTACCCACCAAGCTGGTTTGTTCCCGTATAAATATCGATGTGTCTATATTTTTTTCTGTACATTCCTTTAGATGTGTCACAGCAACTACTCATGTGACTCGATAATATCCCGCTCATTGCATTTTACCACGTAGCCGAGGCACTACATATCCCTTGACTCCACACTACCCAGGGCAGCTGGTACCAGCGTTCCGCGTACTAACTCAGCAACTCGCTTGTCTGTAGCTTATTAGTAGACACCAGAACATACTCTCACAGTGAATTTCCTAATCTCCTTATCAATCTCTATCCCTGTAGGGTATACATTATCCAATCCACTAATATATGCCACTTTGGTACAGAAACCTCCCTGTATCCTCAGTTTGCTGATCCTGTCGTACCTTTATATAGACATTCAGAACTCTTTTTATCAGGCGGATTACTACAGTATCCTTACTATTTTACGTCCCCCCCACGTAGGAGGATACATATTTATCCAATCTATAATACAGGAATCCGGACCCCGTGTACTCCACAGCATTTCCTCCCCGTATACCAATCACATGGTCTGTGCCTACCTCGGTACACCTCTTGATGGACAACAGAACCCCCCCCAATCCCAGGGATCCTTCCCTTCTAATCTATCCCAGCCTTATAATTTCACCGGTAGCGGGACTACATTATACCCGCTCATCAATCACATTGAGCTGGCTACTACATGAGTTCCAGTATTTAATTCCTACGACTCCTGTGTTTCCTTCGTAACTTTTACTCCCGGTACACACACGCACTCCATCATGGCGACTTCTAACATCTTATATACTTGACTACGGTATGGGGTACATTATCCCCTTCATGAATACATGATCGTACCCAGACTCTGCCCCTGCTATCAATCTCCAGCTCTTTTGGCTCGTACCTTCCTACTCCCAGACACATGACTACGGTCCCTCCTGTGTATCGGTATAATTGACTCCAGTTATAATTCTTACAGTCATTCAGCCGTGATATTCTTCCTATACCCTGATATTTATTACTCCATGACTGGTCCCAGACCGTTCCCTGTATAACTTCCGTCTGGGTCCTTTGCTTCTCTGTACCTTGATATGGACCATCAGAATTCCCATCAGTGACTTTAATACCCTCTACTATAACTTTACAGTCTAGGGCGATACTCATATCCATAGATGGATAGATGGATAGATGGATAGATGGATAGATGGATAGATGATAGATGGATAGATAGATAGATAGATAGATAGATAGATAGAGAGATAGATAGATAGATAGATAGATAGATAGATAGATAGATAGATAGAAGTGTTCTGTGTCGATAGTAAAGTTACAAGACACAGACTGAGTTATAACAGGGAACTCTGGTACACTCCTGTATATAAGGAGAATGTATCCCCTACTGTAAATTAAACGGATATTATGAATCCACTGAGGAGTTCTGTGTCATATAAGGTAATAAAGGACCCACGACTGATTATACAGGGAATCTGGGTACACTCATTATTATAAGGGATGTGTACCCTACGTGTAATATCGTTGATATTATAGATCCTGAAGTATGTCTTGTCTAAGGTACAGGGACACAGACTGAGTTATACAGGGAACCTAGCGGTACCTACTCAGTATTATAAGGGATCAATGTCCCCCTACTGTAATTATAAGGAAATTAGAAGTCACTGAGGTTCTTTTCCCTTTATATACAAGTACAAGTACCAGACTGAGTTATACAGGGAACTCTGGGTACCATCATGTATTTAAAGGGGATCTAGGTATCCCCTACTGTAAATTAATAAGGATATATAGTCACTGAGGAGTTATCTGTGTTCATTCTAAAGGTACAATGACACAGACTGAGTTATACATGGGAATTCTGGGTACCACCATTAATTATAATGGGATAATGTATCCCCTACTGTAATAGATAGGATATTAAAGTCACTGATCGTTCTGTGTCCTATAAAGGTGACAAGGACAACAGACTGAGTTATACAGGGAACTCTGGTACCATCTCAATGTATAGATAAGGAATATTAATCCCTAGCTGTAAATTCTAAGGTTAGGAAGTCCACGAGGGTTCTGTGCCTATATAAGGTAACAAGGACACATACTGATTATACAGGAACTCCTGGTACCAGTATACATTATTATAGGGATAATGTATCCCCTACTGTAAATTATTAAGGAAATTATACAGTCACTGAAGAGTTCTGTCCTATATAAAGTTACAGGACAAGAACTTGATTTATACAGTGAACCTGGGTACCACTCATGTATTAAAGGGAATAATGTATCCCCTACGTACCAATTAAAGGATATTAAAGTCACTGCTGAGTCTGTGTCCTATATAAGGTAGCAAGACACATCTGACTTTACAGGAACCTCGGGGTACCACCATGCATTATTAACGGGAAATGATCTCCTACTGTCAATTTAAAGGATATAGAGTCACTGAGGAGTTCTGTTGTCTATATAAAGTCCTTAATCAACCCAGACGAGTTTTACAGAGGGAACTCTGGTACCATCATGTATTAATATGGATAATGTACCCCAACTGTAACATTAGCTAAGGATTAGAAGTCACCTGGGATTCTGTGTCCATTAAAGGTACAAGGACACAGACTGATTTATACGGAACCTGGGTACCCCTCTGTTTAACTAGGGATCATGTATCCCCTACTGTACAATATAAGGATAGTTAAAGTCACTGAGGAGTTTTCTGTGTCTATATAAAGGTAACAGGACCAACGATTCTGACTACAGGTAACAACTGGGTACCCTCATCGCATGTATAAGGGATAATGTATCCCCTACTGTAAATTATAAGTATCTTAGAAGTCACTGAGGAGTTTCTGTGTCCTATATAAGGTACAACGCACACAGACAGGTTATACCGGGTACTCTGGTACCAGCTCATGTATTATAATGGATAATGTATCCCCACTGTAAAATAAGTGATATGAGAGTCACTGAGGGAGTTTCTGTGTCTCATATAAGGTACAGACACAGACTGAGTTTCACAGGAACTCTGGGTACCACTCATGTATTATAAGGGATAAGTATCCCCTACTGTCAATTATAAGGAGTATAGAAGTCACTGAGGAGTTCTGTGTCTAAATACAGGGTACAAGGACACAGACTGAGTTATATCAGGGAACTCTGGGTACTCACTCACTGCATTATGAATGCAATAAGACTATCCCCTCTGTAAATTAACTAGATATTAGAAATCATGAGGGAGTTTCTAGTGTCATATAATGGTAACACAAAGAAAATACAGAGTAGACAACTACGTACGGACTCTGGTACAAAAAAAGCTCATGTATTATAAAAAAGGGAATAAATGATATCCACTACTAACACATGTAAAGTATAATGATATTAGAGTCACTGAGATTCTGTGGTCCGATAAAAGGTACAAGGACCATGACTGATTTAT
The DNA here is from genome assembly GCA_019447015.1 of Hymenochirus boettgeri. Lineage (NCBI taxonomy): Eukaryota > Metazoa > Chordata > Amphibia > Anura > Pipidae > Hymenochirus > Hymenochirus boettgeri. Next base: position 164,492,540 of record CM033477.1, on the reverse strand, counting down.
ACAGGGAAACTCTGGGTCCACTCATTAATAGGAAAAGGATTTCGTATTCCCCTACTGTACTTATAGGAATATTAGAAGTTCACTGAGGGTTCTGTGTCTTATAAGAGTACAACAGGACACGACGAGTTCACCAGGGAACCTGGGTACGCATTCTCTTAATTATGATATATGTATCCCCCGTCTGTAAATTGTAAGAATATTAGGTGTCACTGAGGAGTTCTGTGTCCATATACGTACAGGAGACATACATGAGTTATACAGGGAATCTTGGTACCATCCATGTATTATAGGGATAATGTGATCCCTACTGTCCAATTATAAGGATATTAGCAAGTCCACTGGAGGTTATGTGTCCTATAAAAGTACAAGGACAAAGACCTGAGTTATACAGGAACTCTGTGTACCACTCCTGTATTATAAGGGATAATTTCCCTACTGTAAATTATAAGGATATTAGAATCAACGGAGGGTTCTGGTGTCCATATCAGGGTACAAGGATCACAGACTGAGTTGGATACAGGGAACTCTGGGTACCAGTCATGTATTATAAGGGATATGTTCCCTACTGTACATTATAAGGATATTATACACACTGAGAGTTCTGTGTCTATAAAGGTACAAGGCCACAGATACTGAGTTACAAGCGGAATTCTGGGTACCAGTCATGTATATAGGGATAATTAGTCGCCCTACTGTAATTATAAGATATAGAAGTCACTTGAGTCGATGCTATGCCATAAGAGTACAGGGACAGCAGACTGAGTTATACAGAACTCTTTACCACTCTGTAATTATAAGGATAATGTAATCCCCGACTGTAATATAAAGGATCTAGAAGTACTGAGTAGTTCTGTTGTCTCATATAAGGTACAAGACACCAGACTGATTTATACCGGGAACATCTGGGTACCATCCTGATATATAAGGGTATAATGTAGCCCCCTACTGTAATATAAAGGAATTAAAGTCACTGAGGAAGTTCCGTGCTCAAAAAGGTACAGAGTTACACGACTGAGTTACACAGGACTCTGGGGTACCACTCATTATTATGGTATATGTATCCCCTACTGTAAACTGATGAAGGATATTAGAATCACTAGATTCTTGTCCTATATAAGGTACAAGGACACAGATCTAGCTATACAGGGAACAGCTGGGTACTCACTCCATTTTATCAGGGATAACTGTATCCCCCTACTGTAAATTTATAAGGAATTAGCAGTCCATGAGGATCGTGTCTTCTATAAGGTCCAGACACAGACAGAGTTATACGGGAACTCCTGGGTACCACCATGTTATTATAAGGGATAATTATCCCTAACTGTAACGTAAGGATATTAGAAATCACTGAGGGAGTTCTGTGTCCATATAAGGTAACAGGACACAACTGGAGTTATACAGGGAACTCTGGGTACCACGAGTCATTATAAGGGATATGTTCGCCTACTGTAAATTATAGGTATAGAAGTCACTGAGAGTTCTGTGTCATATAACGGTACATGACCAGACTGAGTTTACATGGAACTCTGGGTACGCAGTCATGTATTATAAGGGATAATTATCCCTACTGTAAATTATAAGGATATTAGAAGTCACTGAGGAGTCTGGTTGTCCCATATAGAAGGTACAGCACACAGACTAGGTTATACGGGACTCGGGTACCACTGCATGTAATTATAAGGAAATGGTATCCCTCTGTAAATTATAGGATATTAGAAGTCCACTGAGGAGTTTGTGGTCTGATATAAGGTACAAGAGGACACAGACTGAGTTATAACAGGGACCTGTACCACTCATGTATATAAGGGATATAATGTCGCCCCTACTGGTACATTTATACGGATATTAGAACGTCACTGAGGAGTTCTGTGTCTATATAAAGGTACAAGACACAGACTGAGTTATACTGGGAACTCTGCGGGTTACCTAGTCATGTATTATAAGTATAATGTATCCCCTGACGTAACTATTATAAGGATATTAGAAGTCACTGTAGGATTTCTGTGTCCATATAACGGTACAAGGACACAGACTGAGTTATACAGGGAACTCTGGTACCACTCATGTATTATAGGGATAGTATCCCCCTACTGTAATTATAAGGATATTAGAAGTCACTGAGGAGTTCTGTGTCCTTATAAGGTACACAGGACCACAGTCTGAGCTATAAACAGGGAATCTGGTACCACTCATGGCATTATAAGGATAATGTATCCCACTGTAAATAAATTATAAGGATATTAGAAGTCCACTGAGGAGTTCTGTGTCCTATATAAAGGTACAGACACAGAAGAGTTATACAGGGAACTCTGGGTACCACTCATGTATTATAAGGATATGTATCCCCAACTGTAACGATAAGGATATTAGAAGTCACTGAGGTATTCTGTGTCCCATATAAAGGTACAAGGACACAGACTGAGTTATACAGGGAACTCTGGTACCACTCATGTATTATAGGGATAATTATCCCCTACTGTAAATTATAAGGATATTAGAAGCTCACTGAGGGTTTTCTGTGTCTATATAAGGTACACGGACACAACTGAGTTATACAGGGAACTCTGGTACCACTCATGCATTATGAAGGGATATGTATCCCCTACGTAAATTATAAGGATATTAGAATCACTGAGGAGTTCGGTGTCTATATAAAGGTAAAGCACACAAACGAGTTATACAGAACTCTGGGTACCACTCATGTAATTATAAGGGATAATGTATCCCCTACTGTAAATTATAGGATATTAGAAGTCACTGAGGAGTTCTGTGTCTATATAAAGGACACGACCAGACTGAGTTATACAGGGAACTCTGGGTACCACTCTCATGTATTATAAGGGAATATGTATCCCCTACTGTATATTAAGGATATTAGAAGTCACTGAGGAGTTCTGTGTCTATATAAAGGTACAGGACACAGACTGAGTTATACAGGAACTTCTGGGTTCAACTCATGTATTATAAGGGATAATGTATCCCCTACTGTAAATATAAAGACTAGTTAGAAGTCACTGAGGAGTTCTGTGTCCATATATGGTACCAAGGACACAGACCTGAGTTATACAGGGAATCTGGGTACCCACTCATGTATTATAAGGGATAATTGTATCCCTACTGTAATTATAAGGATATTAGAATCACTGAGGAGTTTATGTGTCCATACAAGGTACAAGGACACAGACTGAGTTATAAACAGGGAACTCTGGTCCACTCATGTATTATAAGGGATAAATATCCCCTACTGTAATATAAGGATATGTTAGAAGTCACTGAGGGTTCTGTGTCATATAAAGGTACAAAGGACACAGACTGAGTATACAGGGCATCATGGGTACCAGATCATGTATTATAAGGATAATGTTCCCCTACTGTAAATTATAAGGATATTAGAGTCACTGAGGAGTTCTGTGTCTATATAAAGGTACAAGGACACAGACTGAGTTATAACAGGGAATTCTGGGTACCAGTCATGTATTATAGGGATAATGTTATCCCCTACTGTAAATTATAAGGAATTAAAGTCACTGAGGAGTTCTGTGTCCATATAAGGTACAAGGACACAGACTGAGTTATACAGGAACTCTGTGTACCACTCAATGTTTATAAGGGATAATGTATCCCTACTGTAAATTATAAGGAATTAGAAGTCCCTGAGGAGTTCTGTGTCCATATAAAGGTCCAATGACCAGACTGAGTTAATACAGGAATTCTGGTACCAGTCATGTATTATAAGGGATAATGTATCCCCACTGTAAATTATAAGGATATTAGAAGCCACTGAGGATTTCTGTGTCTATATAAAGGTACAAGGACACAGACTGAGTTAACAGGGAATTCTGGGTACCAGTCTGTATTATAAGGGATAATGGATCCCCTACTGTAAATTTAAGGATTTAAAGTCCTGAGGCAGTTCTGTGTTCTATATAAAGGTACAAGGACACAGACTGAGTTATACAGGGAACTCTGGTTACCACTCAATGTATATAAGGGATAATGTATCCCCTACTGTAAATTATAAGGATATTTAGAAGTCACTGAGGAGTTCTGTGGTCTATCTAAAGGTACAAGGACACAGACTGAGTTATACAGGGAACTCTGGGTACCACTCATGTATTATAAGGGATAATGTATCCCCTACTTAAATTATAAGGATATTAGAAGTCACTGAGAGTTCTGTGTCTATATAAAGTACAAGGACACAGACTGAGTTATACAGGGAACTCTGGGTACCATTCATGTTTATAATGGTAAATGTTATCCCCTACTGTAATTATAAGGATATTAGAAGTCCTGAGGAGTTTCCCGTGACCATTACAAAGCACGCAGGGCACGCAGGCCGAGTATCTTTTATATACAGGACACAGACTCCAAGTGACTTCTATATCCCTAATTACAGTTCACGGGTGCTTGTTTATTAAACCTACCCCCCTTTGTGCGTCTTGGTTTCCTTCGCCTCTTCTCCCTCCTGGAACTGTAAGCTTATAAGGCTAATAATCTACAGTTCCTCCCTAGAAATCCACTACAGTAGTTAATAAAGAGATATTGTGTGGTCCCTGTTTGGTGTTAGTTTGTGTAGTAGTGATCATTACAAAGATTAAACCCCTCCCCCTACATGATGTCATTCTCCTCCTGGTTGTTGTAGATTTGTCTTGTATATAAAAATTGTTATTTTTTGTCTCACCCTTTCTCTTTTCAGTGGGTGGTGGCTTTGTTTGAATGAACCAAGCTGACGTTATTCACTGCCGATGAACAATCTCGCTAAGGTCACTTTGCCTTACTACACTTTCCATGATGGCCTATATAAGGGTTACTGACTGGCTATTGCTATTACACGTAATTCCTTTGCTAATTCCTTTGTTGTTGTGTTTCCTTAAATGTATACAATAAAAGCTACAATAACCATCGATGTAAATACCAATGTTGTGGGTTTATGTAATATAATGTAATGACATTTGTTTTTTGCAAACTCACTGCATCCACTGCTTATACCATCACTTGTGTTTTGACATGTTGTAGTGTTGTAAGTTTCAAACACCTGCAGGCCACAGGAAAGGTATCTCTCTCTTATTTGTCACACAAACACAAAAACATACCCAATAATACCACACATAACACAGGTACACACACCTACTTGGACCCACCCTCACACCCAACTTACCCTCCGTTTGCATGGAAACCTTACCTAATCTCATCATATATAGAACTAACCTCCTATCACCGCATAGACATGGTACAATCACGCCAACTACATACCACCCCATTCATCTGATTACATGGCAACATACATAAAAATATTATTTTGAAATTATTAGAATGGATTATACAATTTAAATGTTCTCTTTCATTTCCATAACAAGGTTATTGAGAACTATAGTCTCCCAATAGACCCAGAGCACATTCACAATCATATACAAACCTGTGTCCTCAACCTCTCCCTTTGCTGTGGCTGCTGGGTACCTTTGATAAAATTAATCTGTGGGGTAACCGGAGGTTCGTTCACACAATCCACCTTAGCTGGATGACTCCCATTTGCTCTGTGGTGTCAAACAAACAAAAACATGGATGCTGCAAGCCCCTTGAACATGGCATCTGACAGCCATCACATTAACAGCACAGACAGGGATTTAATGAAGTTTTTTGTTGTAAACATTTTAAATGCTCCCTAGTCCCTAACACATGATTTTCCTTTTCAACAAAAAAAAAAAGTATACTTTTATGTTTTTTCTTGCATGAAGGGTGCTCTACATGGAGTAAGAAACAGAATAATTAAAGGACAACTAAACTTACCATTTTTCCTCCAGACTTCATGTTCAATTTTTTACTGACATGTTAAAAGGACAATTATCCTCACCTCCCCTCATCCTTTTCCCCCACTCCTGCAAAGTCCCAGTGGGACCTAAACGCTAACTCCTCACCCTGGGTACTTTATCAAAAGTCCGCACTACTTACTTGGTTATTTAGTCCCCTCGTCGCTTCTGGTTCGCTCCTCCCCACTAGCACTGTCAGTGACCAGAACGGGAGTGCATCCAATGTGAAGACACGCCATCCTTGCATAGCATTCTTCCCATTGGCTTGCCTCAGCGTACCTGTCACTCAAAGTGGCTAATGGGGAGGACGAGCAACGAAGGAATAAATACAAGTAAGTAGTGCAAGACTTTAGTAAAGTACCCAGAGGTGGAAGGACTTAGCGTTTTAGGTCCTCACCTGGGTACTTTGCAGGAGTGGGGGAAAGTCAATGCAGGGGAGTGAGTTATTGTCCTTTGACATATTTCAGTAAAAATTTGAAGTCCTGGAAACTGAGTCCTTGCACCTTAGGCACTTTCTTAAAGGTAACTTCTCTCCAAAAAAACTTTTTAATAACTGGTTCTACATCAGTGGAGCTAAGATCACTGCTGCCATCCATCCCAATTTAATTTGCAAGCCTGTTTTTACTTATACGGCCCTGCAGCCTCTAATTTCCACCTGCTGTTGCATCTCCCTGTCTTTCTGGTGTTCTGCACAGGCAAAATATGTATCTTAATGGAGCTCAGTTGGGTCATTCACATTCCACGGAGGGAGACAGAGAGACACAAAAACCCATTTTTAATAAAAAGATTGTTTTTTTAACACTAATCCCCAGATAGAACTACGCATATAGAAATTAGACATGTAGAACTTTATCTTTTTCTAGGAATATAATGGAAAGGGTGTTTTTAAAACTGCGTTTATACAAGTGAGCCAACCGCAGAATTAAAGAATGTTAATACTTTTAGAATGATTTGCTAGGAATAGAATTTTTTTTTTTTTTAAATGGTGAATGAGCTGAATTTCTTGTTTGCCCCATGAAGGCTGTATGGAATTGTGCTGGGCTGGTAAATAAACTGCAGGTAACAAGCAGCCTTCCAAAGTTAGGGACTTGTATATTCTGGAGACATCTGTAAAGAAAATAGAGACAGTGAATACCAGGGTCATTGGCGTGGCTCTTTGAAACCAACATGGTTAATGGAGTTATAATGGCAATACATGGAAGCCTTTTAAGGCTCGTACACATAGGATGTGGGCGCCACCCGCAACTGCTGCGGCTACAATGCGACAAACGCATACACACGGACGATTCCTCGCCGAACACCGTTCGTCACGTGTAGCCTTCGGCTTTGGGGGTCGTGAGTCGGCTCATAATTGAGCATGTGTACGAACCTTAAGTTAAGAATCTGTTACTTACATGGTACTAAATGCAACTTAAAGAATTTTGGGCAATGTTCTTTCTGGGCGAGTGAATCATGGTCCAGTTGAGACCCTGTGTAGTTCCAAATAGAAGGTAATCTTTCCAACAATAACAACATTAATTCTAATTCTGACCATAAAGAAATGTGCAATAGAGTTAGGCACTGTTCTACATCTCGGTTTTAGAGTCTTTTTCAGCCTTCCCTACCATTCTACTTATTCATTGAATATTATTCTTTCCCCATTGTCAGTTACAGAACACCACAACATCAAATTATTTAATAGGTGAGAAACAAAATCTGAGAACATGAATTAATTAACCAAAATATTTAACGGTTTGTTGTAGGGGGGAATCGTTTGTTGTTTTGTTAATGAGTGAATTATTGACTTTTCCGTGAAAAAAATTGTAATTGCGTACAGATGTAAAGCTGGGCCCATTGGTAAATGATTTCCGTCAAGTTTATTGTAATTAAATACAATGACAATAATCTGCGCTGTAGTAAACCAAGTCATTGCATTCACTGTTTCACATAATCCCAATGAACATGAAAATTGTGAAATGTTTCCTACACAAGGAATTAATTCTGTACCGTGGTAATAAAACACCTAAACATTCAATGTAAACCTTGATGTTGGGTGTGAGATTTGGAGGTTTATGTTGGAGAATAAAAATTTAAATGAATGCATTCAAGAAAGTCCCTTCCATCAGTAATAGATGGGATCGCGGGTCGTTTCGGACCCTGACCGACACGAACCCCTTATTCCTCGAAATCCGAATGTTCCATCCGAAACTTCCTTCAACGTTTCGATAATCCTCGAAAATACGCTCGAAACTCGAATTTTTTCTGATCGTTTGTTCGAGGATTATCGAACATTCGCGCTATTTTTGAAGATCGCCTTGAACGTTCCATATTATCGAAAATGTGGCTTCGAAGTCCCTGAAAGTATGTTCCGTTTTCGGATTTTTCCAAATCCAAAACGGGAACAAACTTGACAGTTTCAGCTATCTCCGTTTCAATCAGTCTCTGAAAACTCTCGCATTAAATTATCCAACCATAGGTATCGCCTGCATGTTCATTATGTCCTTGAAATATTGTCAGGCTCATCTTGCTATGTCCAAATAACTGGTAGGATCTGCGCACCTTTAATGTGTACTGGGTGCGATGTTGGTGATTGCCACTAAATAGCATACAAACTTATTAGATGATTCCACCGCACACCAGATTTTACCACAACATTGTTTTATTGAGTCAACATTTTGGAGTTGGCAGATAAACATTGTGTCCCATGACACCGAAACGTTATCGTTATTGACGTTTACTTGTGCAATTGGTGGGTGGATAGAGATGGAGGAACCAACTGTACCTGTGAACTCCCACCCACACCCACCATTGCCGCATACGTGTTAAAGGACAACTATACTGTAAAATGTACTTTTTAAAAATAAAACGTACCTGGGGTAGGGAGGTAGAATTGATTATTCCTACCTCCCATATTATTTTGTGAAGAGCTACAGCACATACGTTTTTTATCTGCCAGGTTATGGCCCTGGGCCATTCTAATATTAAGATAGTGCTGAAGCATTCAGGAAGACTGGCAGAAGCAGTTTTTCTTCATCCTGCTGCTCCTCATATGAAATTATATTGGGATGGGGTAAAAATTACCAATCCTACCTCCACTACTGCTCAGGTACTTTTTATTTTACACTGTTTTTAAAAAACTTTACACGCACTATACTTTCCCTTTAAATCGTCATCACTCATCACTGCTGAATAGTGATGGCCCAGTTCGCGGATTTACCTCGTTCGTGAACGGCGGATATTGCGGATTTTCCGGTTTCCCGCCTTCCAACTTTTCCGAACCGCGTTTTCGAAATTTTTGAAATTTCGAGGATTTCACGTATTTTCGAAGGCACGGAAAAACGTATTTTCGAAAATTTTCTAAGTTACGAGGATTTTACGTATTTCGAATTTTTTTTTTATTTTAAATGGGTCCGCTCTCTCGGATTTTCTAATTTTGATAGATACAATACAAACTAGAGGGAAAGTATTACCTTTAAATTTGGCTTGAAACATCCAATCTACCAATACAGTGAGTTACCTACATTAGAAACGTAGAGTTACATTGAGAAATCTAATATTGAACCTTGTTAAATCTCCACCACCCCCCCATCAATCAATAACTAGTGGATATGCCTTGTTATAAACGAATAGTTATTGCACATTTTTGCATCATGTAAACTGTAATTCTTCCCAACTACCTCTGTACCAATTTTTTTGCTCTTTCCCTATTTCTTTAGATATCCAACCTGAACCATCTTAGGGCTCATTCACACTAAGGAAGGTTTGGGTGTGTGTTCATGTGTCGACATTGCCGAAAAATGCTGTGCTCATAGGAATGCACTGCACCATTCCACCTATGAGCTGCGATACATGTGTTTGCATGCAATACAATGTGTTGTTATTGCATAGCGGTGTCATTGAAATCAATGGACATCATTATACGATAATGCAGGGGAACACAGCAGTGCCAATTAGCTGCCTCCTAGTGTGAATCAAGCCTAACTGTACATTTCATCTGTCGATTGTGATTCTTATTATTATTACTCCTCTGCGTGTGTGCAATTTATACTGTAACTGGAATGGTGTCATTGGTATGTGTGAATTAAAGGTGGGAAATTCCCTCTGCCAGTGTTGCCTCATAGTGATAACTGATCATGCTTGCCCCTCAAGTTAGTCAGATAGTCAGTCAGTCGGATACTACTTGGCTTGAGTGGTTTCTTTCCATGCAATTTTATGTGTCAAGTAACTGTGCTTAGTTTTAAGCTCTTTGGGGCAGAGCCTGATTTGAATGAATAAATTCATTGCTACTGTATATAAATCCGTAATAATAAAAAACAGCTTGCATTTGAATTTTGTCTGAATTTGATAAGATAAAGTTAAATCAAAATGAATTTATCCTTTGATCCCATCCTTAGTAGAAAAGAAATAAATGAAATTAGTTTCAATGAATTACTGGGTAGCATTCCCAGCACATTAATTACTGGTCGAGACAGAAACATTTTGTCCAGTCACAGGACCTTGTAAGAGCAAATATTAATCAAGCCAAGACCCTTCGAAGACGTGTAAATATGAAAATACAACGAATTCATCAACAAGGACAGTTCCAAGGTCAGGGCACAGAGACTCACAAGATATTTGGTATTGATGATAAATATGAAGTGCTCTCTCTTAACTTCGAGTGATCCCTTATTAACATGGAGTGAGTGCCTTATTAATTTGGAGTGAGTATTAACTTGGAGTGAGTCTCTTATTAACTTGGAATGAGTATTAACTTGGAGTGAGTCGTCTTTTAACTTGGAGTGAGTCTTAACTTGAGTGAGTGCCTTATTAACTTGGAGTGAGTCTCTTATTATCTTGGAGTGAGTCTCTTATTACTTGTAGTGAGTATTAACTTGGAGTGAGTCCCTTATTAACATGAGTGAGTCTCTTATTACTTGGAGTGAGTCCTTTATTAATATATCTGTTTTTTATTCAATTAGATCACTCGGACTTGAAGTTTAGTTCTTGAGACGTTTCGCTAGTCATCCGACTGGCTTTCTCAATTCAGAATGACTTGTACAGAATCTGTGGCAATTATGTACCCTGAAAGTCCCAATTAGCTTATCACAGCCAGGTGTTAAGGGCGTGATTGGATAGTGGCTAAGAGGTGTTATAGGACCGCCCAGGTAGGTGTCAAAACAGCATTGTACATGGCAGACAGATGGTGTCGCAACCCCCCCACCTCTATTAGGCTTGGTTTCTTTATTTTCACATAAATGGCCTCCTTAACACCTCTCTTGACCAGTCATGCTCCTTTGCCAATATGTTAACATTACAATCTTCAAAGGTATGTCCTTTATCCTTAAGATGCAGTACACGTGCTGAGTCCTGACCGAGAATTGGCTCTTCTTGTGCTGGGCCATACGTTGATGCAGTTGCTGTTTGGTCTCCCCCACATACAAATCAGAGCATTCTTCACTGTACTGCACTGTGTATATGATTGTCACTCTTCACTGCACTGCACTGCACTGCGTATATTATTCGCTTTTCTTTGTTTTAGGTATTGGGTCTTCAATTAGATCAAGTCCAGTTGATCTAATTGAATACACACATATACCATGACCTGGATGAATGAGAACCTTCACAAGCATATCCCTTATTAATTCAGAGTGAGTTTCTTATTAACTTGAAGTGAGTCCTTATTATTACTTGTATTTTGCTCATTGAGAAATGACAACAATCTCCCCTTTCACCAAGAACTCTTACACAATAAAGCAGGATTCACTGTAACAAATAGAGGAACATTATGACTAGCAATGTAGGGGCCAATGTAGCAAGATGCAGGGTAATGACAGCAGAATTTCCAGGGAATTGATTTCGGGGCCTTGGCACTCTCCTTATGGCTATTAGCCAGTAATTTACAAGGTTGTCCCCTCGCCAGTCCTCTACCACTGACCCTTAGCTATAACACCACTCAATCCATGCAGGGGCCCCTCTTAATTCAAACGTCTTTATTACATCACATCAACCACACAACGTTTCAGGGATCGCTATGTCCCCTTCATCAGGGTGGCCAGGAAGCATTTTGCTACAATTTTAGTCCTTTTCTGAGAACATTTCTAGGGCAGCGAGACGATTCCATTGTTTTTTACTATTATTTGGAAACTTAGATCTTGGGTGACCATTGAAATCATCCATACAGATAGATCCCACCTGTTCTCATAAGTTATTCAATTTATACTGGACTCAACCAAAATTTGGATATTACAAGAATCTGAAAAAATGACTTGAGGATAATATCTATAGATTTACTTCCCTTGTGAAGATTTCTCTAACTCCCTTTTCCCCTACTAACGTAACATGATTGTCTAGAAAGCCAAGTGGGCCTGATCTTC
>CM033477.1:164430536-164475196 GCA_019447015.1 Hymenochirus boettgeri | reverse complement strand
CGTCGGTCTGTCGTCTGTTGTCTGTCTGTCTGCTGTCGTTGTCTGTCTGTCTGTCTGTACTGTCTATCATATCTAACTGTCTGTCTGTCTGGCTGTCTGTCTGTCTGTCGGTCTGTCTATCTGTTCATCTATCTATATATCTATCTATCATAGTCTATCTATCTATCATCATCTTATTTATCTCTCATCTATCTATCTATCTATCTATCTATCTATTAGGGCTGTGTCTGTCTGTCTGTTCGTCGGCCTGTCTGTCTTGTCATCTATCATCTATCTATATATTCGATAAGCTATCATCTATATAATAGATGGATAGATGGATAGATGGATAGATGGATAGATGGATAGATGATAGATGGATAGATAGATAGATAGATAGATAGATAGATTAGAGAGATAGATAGATAGATAATAGATAGATAGACCGACAGGGACAGACAGGACAGACAACAGACAGACAGGACAGATAGATAGATAGACAGACATACAGACAGACAGAGACAGACAGGACAAACAGCAGACAGACAGACAGACAGGACACGAAGACCAGCCCCACCGACAGACAGACAGACAGCCAGACAGACAGACAGACACAGACAGGACAGACAGACGACAAGACAGACAGCAGACAGGACAGACAGGCAGACAGACAGACAGACAGAAGGACAGATAGACAGATTAGGACAGATAGACAGATAGACGATAGACCGCTAGTAGATAGATAGATAGATCATAGATAGATAGATTAGATTAGATTAATAGATAGATTGATGACAGACAGCAGGACAGACAGACAGACAGACCAGACAGACAAGATAGAAAGATGAGACAGATAGGAAAGATAGACAAACAGACAGACAGATAGCAGATAGCAGATAGATAATAGATAGATAGATAGATAGATAGATAGAAGATAGATAGATAGATAGATAGATAATAGATAGATTGGTGATAGCAGACAGACAGACGAACAGACAACGACAGACAGACAGACAGACCGACAGACAGACAGACAGACAGACAGACAGACAGACGAAAGACAGACAAGACAGGACAACCAGACAACCCACAGACACACAGACCAGGACAGGAACACAGACAGACAGACAGACAGACAGACAGACAGACCAGATAGACAGATAGACAGATAGACAGATAGACAGATAGACAGATAGATAGATAGATAGATAGATAGAAGATAGATAGATAATAGATAGATGAGAGACAGACAGACAGACAGACAGAAGCAGAAGCAGATAGAATAGATAGACAGATAGATAGATAGATAGATAGAAGATAGATAGATAGATAGATAGATAGATAGAGTAGGATAGATAAATAGATAGTGATAGACAGACAGACAGACGGACAGACAGACAGACAGACACACAGACGACAGACAGGACACAAGACACACAGACAGACAGACAGAAAGCGACAGACGCAGACGACAGACAGAATAGAAAGACAGATAGGAGATCGATAGATAGATAGATAGATAGATAGATAGATAGATAGATAGATAGATAGATAATAGATAGAGAGATAGCGAGAGACAGACCTTTTATACACATGACAGCAATGAAGGGATATCAATCCTCTGTACAAATAACATAAAACCAAATCAAAAAGAGCTTCAATGGCAGGATCAATTTACATGTTGACATTCCCAAAGCAAACAAATAAGAAAACACTTTGGTATGGGGAATACAGGGGGGTTGACAGTAAGGGGTAATAGGTATCAATGGATAAGGAATATATGGACAGTATTATAATAGACTGTGATCACCGTGGCCCTAATAACTTGAGTAAATGTGATGGAGAAATAGAAATATCACAGCTGCCTCAGAACCTCTTGGGAAGGAGAAGAAGGATCAATGATAGTTTTGTGGTTTAGTGTGTGATTGACAGCTCTGTGTCCCTGGTGGATTGGAGAGGTCACTACTCTAATTAGATAGCTGGTGACTCAGGATGATCCTATGAGATTGGACAGTCATTCATTCCACCTCCACTCAGGGCGGTGAACCAGTATGACAGCTTCACATTGGTCACGGATATTTTCATCTCTATTATTTATCTTCTGGGATTTGACTCTGGTTTGATTGATATGTAGAACGTGTCTGTAGGTGATACATTGCAACGTTGGGATGTTATTGAGATGCTGATTACTGATCGATCAACTGGGACTATTTAGAAACAACAGAATGGAAACCGTCCCTATTCACCATGAGAGACGAGAAACAATGTTACAAACAGGGAAATTAATTATGTAAATGTTACAAAGTTCAGCCCAAGAAGTGAGTATTTTCTTACTCCAGTGTCCATTCATGGATATCTCTGTTAGAGATGGGATCTGGGTCTGACTCGGACCCGAATCCGACAAGGACAGAACCCCTCGGTTCCAAAATCCGAATGATCTATTCAAATCCGGACGGAACGTTCGGATTTCTGGACTTCGGAGCCTATTTTCTATAATTGAACATTCGAGGATTATCAAAAATACAATCGGAAACTCAAAAGTGTATTTGAGTGTATTTTTGAGAATTATCGAACGTTCAAGGCTATTTTCGATAACCCTCGAAAATAGCTTTGCCCATTCAATAATAATGGAAAATTCGGGATTACGGGATTTAAAAAACAGAATGAAACTGGTGAGTTACGGCCATCTCTAATCTCTGTATATCATTCAATGTTCCCCTAGAAGGGTCCATTAGGGTCTAATTCAATGGGTTGATATAGATGCTCAGTAGAGATCTGAGCATGTGTGACCCATCCAACAGCCAATCAGTATAAACTACTGTTAGGAACATTCCAAGGTAGTGGTGCATCCTGGGAAGAAGAAGGACCTGAAATGTCAGCTCACCACTGACCACAGCAGAGCATAGAAAATGATATGAAATCAATTAAGTTTTTCAAAAATAAATGTAGACATATTGAATAGCTAGGTATGTGTAATATTGATAAATAATTTCAATAAAAATGTTTTATTCACGCTGAACCAGGGAACTCAAATCAATGTTGGGATTGCTGCCTAATCTTACTCACAGTTAAAGGGTATCTCCTCTCGTTTTTATAAGGTTTGGGAATCCAGTTCTAGTGGAGATACCCTTTAATACATTTGTTATATTTGCAGTTGTATATTTATATATATTTAAAGGAGAACTAAACTTGTTTTTTTTTTTAATCCTATTTCTTCCCTGAACACCTATACATTATAAGATTCTGCTCTAGTAAGTTGCATTTAGTACACGTGAGAAATAAATTTTATAAGAAGGTTTCCATGTTGTTGCCAGTACTCACAGCCCATGAAGTCTTCAAAAAGCTTTGTAAGCATGTGCAACCTAGTGGCCACGCCCTCCGTAACATGATATCTGGTAGCTTCTAGGAAGCAAGGCTGCAACTTCTTGTGACGTGGGAATGCATACACCCCGCTAAGGTGGGTTACGGGAGCTGAACTCTACTACCCACATGTTCATTTTGTAAATCACGCAGCATCCACAGCAAAGGAAGAAGTGAAAAATTGGCTGGAGACTTTAGTTCCCCTTTAATTTACGTTTAAGAATATTGCCACAGATCCTTCCTATATGAGTTCGCTTGTTTGTTTTTTAAATATCCTTCGCCCCAACTACAGTTTATTCTCTTTCATTTCCAAGAGATCCGATTCTCTTTCCCATTACAGGGTAGAAAATAAATAAATAAACAAGGCAATTTAAATGGTCTGTGAAATAAGATAGAGGGATTTTATAATTCTGCCAGAACCAATTATATTCCCAAGATGTTACGTGGCGCTTGGTGCGGATTTGCTTAAAGTTCAATGGCAGAACATTGTTTATGTCTATTTTAACCCTCGGCTCCCCACAATGGGAGTTTGTGATAATACTGTACTGGTCTGAATATAGAAAGGGGCATTAGCTTGTTATTTCTAGTTAATGATATGTTGGATGCTTTTGGGCTACTTTTTACTTACAGTATATTTAAGTAGGTACATGGTACAGGCAACTATTAAATAGTTAAAAGGCAACTAAAACCTCCAAATAACATTGAATAAGAAGAATCGACTTAAAACCACTTACCTTTGTCTCATCTTTCATTTAGCTGTGACTGTTTTACCTTATTAACCTTTCAGACTCACAGTCACACCCACTGTTTCAGTCACTGACTGTTACGTTTCCCACACATGCCCAGTCCTAAGTTTCTGCAGGAACTTGTTACAGAAGATCACGGCCCACTTGGCTTTTCTAGACAATCATGTTACAGTTTAGTAGGGAAAAGGGAGTTAGAAATCTTCACAAGGGAAGTAAATCTATAGATATATTATCCTCAAGTCATTTTTTTCAGATTCTTGTAATATCCAAATTTTGGTTTGAGTCCAGTATAAATTTGAATAACTTATGAGAACAGGTGGGATCTATCTGTATGGATGATTTCAATGGTCACCCAAGATCTAAGTTTCCAAATAATAGTAAAAAACAATGGAATCGTCTCGCTGCCCTAGAAATGTTCTCAGAAAAGGACTAAAATTGTAGCAAAATGCTTCCTGCCACCCTGATGAAGGGGACATAGCGATCCCTGAAACGTTGTGTGTTGATGTGATGTAATAAAGACGTTTGAATTAAAGAGGGCCCCCTGCATGGATTGAGCTGGTGTTATAGCTAAGGGTCAGTGGTAGAGGACCTGGCGAGGGACAACCTTGTAAATTACTGGCTAATAGCCATAAGGAGAGTGCCAAGGCCCGAAATCAATTTCCCTGGAAATTCTGCTGTCATATTACCCTGCATCTTGCTACATTGGCCCCTACATTGCTAGTCATAATGTTCCTCTATTTGTTACAGTGAATCCTGCTTTATTGTGTAAGAGTTCTCTGGTGAAAGGGGAGATTGTTGTCATTTCTCAATGAGCAAAATACAAGTAATAATAAGGGACTCACTTCAAGTTAATAAGAAACTCACTCTGAATTAATAAGGGATATGCTTGTGAAGGTTCTCATTCATCCAGGTCATGGTATATCTGTTGTATTCAATTAGATCAACTGGACTTGATCTAATTGAAGACCCAATACCTAAACACAAGAAAAGCGACATCATATACGCAGTGCAGTGCAGTGCAGTGAAGAGTGACATCATATACACAGTGCAGTACAGTGAAGAATGCTCTGATTTGTATGTGGGGGAGACCAAACAGCAACTGCATCAACGTATGGCCCAGCACAGAAGAGCCAATTCCTCGGGTCAGGACTCAGCCGTGTACCTGCATCTTAAGGATAAAGGACATACCTTTGAAGATTGTAATGTTAACATATTGGCAAAGGAGCATGACTGGTTCAAGAGAGGTGTTAAGGAGGCCATTTATGTGAAAATAAAGAAACCAAGCCTAAATAGAGGTGGGGGGGTTCGACACCATCTGTCTGCCATGTACAATGCTGTTTTGACACCTTACCCTGGGCGTTCCTATAACACCTCTTAGCCACTATCCAATCACGCCCTTAACACCTGGCTGTGATAAGCTAATTGGGACTTTCCAGGGTACATAATTGCCACAGATTCTTGTACAAGTCATTCTGAATTGAGAAAGCCAGTCGGATGACTAGCGAAACGTCTTCAAGAACTAAACTTCAAGTCCAGTTGATCTAATTGAATAAAACAGATAATTAATAAAGGACTCACTCCAAGTTAATAAGAGACTCACTCCATGTTAATAAGGGACTCACTCCAAGTTAATACTCACTACAAGTAAATAAGAGACTCACTCCAAGATAATAAGAGACTCACTCCAAGTTAATAAGGCACTCACTCCAAGTTAATACTCACTCCAAGTTAATAAGAGACTCACTCCAAGTTAATACTCATTCCAAGTTAATAAGAGACTCACTCCAAGTTAATACTCACTCCAACTTAATAAGGCACTCACTCCATGTTAATAAGGGACTCACTCGAAGTTAAGAGAGAGCACTTCATATTTATCATCAATACCAAATATCTTGTGAGTCTCTGTGCCCTGACCTTGGAACTGTCCCTTGTTTGATGAATTCGTTGTATTTTCATATTTACACTGTCTTCGAAGGGTCTTGGCTTGATTAATATTTGCTCTTACAAGGTCCTGTGACTGGACAAAATGTTTCTGTCTCGACCAGTAATTTAATGTGCTGGGAATGCTACCCAGTAATTCATTGAAACTAATTTCATTTATTTCTTTTCTACTCAAGGATGGGAATCAAAGGATAAATTCATTTTGATTTAACTTTTATCTTATCAAATTCAGACAAAATTCAACTGCAAGCTGTTTTTTATTATTACGGATTTATATACAGTAGCAATGACATTTATTCATTCAAATCAGGCTCTGCCCCAAAGAGCTTAAAATCTAAGCACATTTACTTGACACATAAAATGCATGGAAGAAACCCACTCAAGCCAAGTATCCGACTTGACTGACTTATCTGACTAACTTTGAGGGCAAGCATGCTCAGTTATCACTATGAGGCAACACTGGCAGAGGGAATTTCCCACCTTTTAATTCACACATACCAAATGACACCATTCCAGTTACAGTATAAATTGCACACACGCAGAGGAGTTAATAATAATAAGAATCACAATCGACAGATGAAATGTACAGTTAGGCTTGATTCACACTAGGAGGCAGCTAATTGCACTGCTGTGTTCCCCTGCATTATCGTATAATGATGTCCATTGATTTCAATGACACCGCTATGCAATAACACACACATTGTATTGCATGCAACACACTGTATCGCAGCTCATAGGTGTGAATGGTGCAGTGCATTCCTATGAGCACAGCATTTTTCGGCAATGTCGACACATGACATCACACCCAAACCTTCCTTAGTGTGAATGAGCCCTAAGATGGTTCAGGTTGGATATCTAAAGAAATAGGGAAAGAGCAAAAAAATATGGTACAGAGGTAGTTGGGAAGAATTACAGTTTACATGATGCAATAATGTGCAATAACTATTCGTTTATAACACAGGCATATCCACTAGTTATTGATTGATGGGGGTGGTGAGATTTAACAAGGTTCAATATTAGATTTCTCAATGTAACTCTACGTTCTAATGTAGGTAACTCACTGTATTGGTAGATTGGATGTTTCAAGCCAAATTTAAAGGTAATACTTTCCCTCTAGTTTGTATTGTATCTATCAAAATTAGAAAATCCGAGAGCGGACCCATTAAAATAAAAAAAAATTCGAAAATACGTAAAATCCTCGTAACTTAGAAAATTTTCGAAAATACGTTTTTCCGTGCACTTTCGAAAATACGTGAAATCCTCGAAATTTCAAAAATTTTCGAAAACGCGGTTCGGAAAAGTTCGGAAGGCGGAAAACCGGAAAATCCGCAATATCCGCCGTTCACGAACGAGGTAAATCCGCGAACTGGGCCATCACTATTCAGCAGTGATGACGTGATGACGATTTAAAGGGAAAGTATAGTGCGTGTAAAGTTTTTTTAAAAACAGTTAAAATAAAAAGTACCTGAGGTAGGGAGGTAGGATTGGTAATTTTTACCTCCCAATATAATTTCTATGAGGAGCAGCAGGATGAAGAAAACTGCTTCTGCCAGTCTTCCTGAATGCTTCAGCACTATCTTTAATATAGAATGGCCCAGGGCCATAACCTGGCAGATAAAAACTGTATGTGCTGTAGCTCTTTCACAAAATAATATTGGGAGGTAGGAATAATCAATTCTACCTCCCTACCCCAGGTACGTTTTATTTTTAAAAAGTACATTTTTACAGTATAGTTGTCCTTTAACACGTATGCGGCAATGTGTGTGTGTGGGTGGGGAGTTCACAGGTACAGTTGGTTCCTCCATCTCTATCCACCCATCCAATTGCACAAGTAAACGTCAATAACGATAACGTTTCGGTGTCATGGGACAAATGTTTTATCTGCCAACTCCAAAATGTTGACTCAATAAAACAATGTTGTGGTAAAATCTGGTGTGCGGTGGAATCCATCTACATAAGTTTGTATTGCCTATTTAGTGGCAATCACCACATCGCACCCAGTACACATAAAGGTGCGCAGATCCTACCAGTTTATTTTGGAAATAGCAAGATGAGGCTTGAAATATTTCAAGGACATAATGAACATGCAGGCGATACCTATGGTTGGATAATTTAATGCGAGAGTTCTAGAAGACTGATGAAACGAGATAGCTGAAACTGTCAAGTTTTGTTCCGTTTTGGATTTGGAAAAATCCGAAAACGGAACATACTTTCAGGACTTCGAAGCCCATTTTCGATAATTATGGAACGTTCAAGGCGATCTTCAAAAATAGCCGCGAATGTTCGATAATCCTCGAAAATACGATCAGAAACCAATTTCGAGTTTCCGAGCGTATTTTCGAGGATTATCGAACGTTCGAGGAACGTTTCGGATGGAACATTCGGATTTGAGAATCAAGGGGTTCCGTGTCGGATCCGGGTCCGAAACTGACCCGGATCCCATCTATACTGATGAAGGGAACTTTCTTGAATGCATTCATTTAAATATTTTATTCTCCAACTATAAACCTCCCAAATCTCCACCCACAATCAAGGTTTCTAATTGAATTGTTTAAGGTGTTTCTATTTACATCGTTACAGAATTAATTCCTTGTGTAGGAAACATT
The DNA here is from genome assembly GCA_019447015.1 of Hymenochirus boettgeri. Classification (NCBI taxonomy): domain Eukaryota; kingdom Metazoa; phylum Chordata; class Amphibia; order Anura; family Pipidae; genus Hymenochirus; species Hymenochirus boettgeri. Next base: position 164,466,564 of record CM033477.1, on the reverse strand, counting down.
TCACAATTTTCATTTTCATTGGGATTATGTGAAACAGTGAATGACAATGACTTGTGTTTACTAACAGCGCAGATTATTGTCATTGTATTTAATTACAATAAACCTTGACGGGAAATCATTTCCAATGGCGCCCAAGCTTTACATCTGTACGCAATTAGCAATTCACGGAAAAGTCATAATTCCTCATTAACAAGAGTTCTGTGTCTATATAAAGGTACAAGGACACAGAACTCCTCAGTGACTTCTAATATCCTTATAATTTACAGTAGGGGATACATTATCCTTATAATACATGAGTGGTACCCAGAGTTCCCTGTATAACATATCCTTATAATTTACAGTAGGGGATACATTATCCCTTATAATACATGAGTTGTACCCAGAGTTCCCTGTATAACTCAGTCTGTGTCCTTGTACCTTTATATAGACACAGAACTCCTCAGTGACTTCTAATATCCTTATAATTTACAGTAGGGGATACATTATCCCTTATAATACAAGGACACAGACTGAGTTATACAGGGAACTCTGGGTACCACTCATGTATTATAAGGAAAGATATCCCCACTGTAAATAGAAGGATTATTAGAGTCACTGAGGAGTTTCGGTGTCTATAAAAGGTTACAGGCACAGACTGAGTGATACAGGGAAACTCTGGGTACCATTCATGGAATTATAAGGGATAATGTATCCCCTACTGTAAATTATAAGGATAGTAGAAGTTTTCACTGAGGAGATCTGTGTCTATATAATGTACAAGGACAAGAAACTGAGTATATACAGGAACTTGGGTACCACTCATGTATTATAAGATAATGTATCCCATCCTACTGTAAATTATAAGGATATTATAGGATTAGAAGTCACTGAGATTCTGTGTCCATATAAAAGTACAAGGACACAGACTGAGTTATACAGGGAAAATGGCGGGTTACCACCTCATGTTTATAAGGATAATGTGTCCCCTACTGTAAATATCAAGGTTTAGAGTCACTGAGAATTCGTGTCTATATAAAGGTAACAAGGACAACAGACTGAGTTATACAGGGAACTCTGGGTACCACCCATGTATTATAAAGGGATAATAAATCCCCCTACTGTAAATTAGAAGGATATTAGAGTCACTGAGGAGTTCTGTGTCCATACAAAGGTACAGGACCAGAAGAGTTAGACAGGGAATCTGGGGTACCACTCATGTATTATAAGGGATAATGAACCCCTACTGTAAATTATAAGGAATTTAGAAGTCCACTGAGGAGTTCTGTGTCTATATAAGGTACAAGGACACAGACTGAGTCTTATACAGGGAACTCTGGGTACCACTCATATATTATAAGGGATAATGTATCCCCTACTGTAATTATAAGGATATTAGAAGTCACTGAGGCGTTCGTGTTCTATACAAAGGTACAAGCCACCAGATGGGTTATACAGGGAACTCTGAGGTACCACCATGATATTATACGGGATAATGTATCCCCTTACTGTAATTATAAGGATATTAAAGTCATGAGGAGTTCTGTGTCTAATAAAGAGTTACAAGGAGCCAGACTGGGTTCTACAGGGAACATGGGTACCACTCATGTTTATATAAGGGATAATGTATCCCCCACTGTAAATTATAAGGATATTAGAAGTCAATGAGGAGTTCTGTGTCTAATATAAACGTACAAGGCCCACAGACTGAGTTATACAGGGAAACTCTGGCGGTACCCTCATGGATTATAAGGATAATGTATCTCCTACTGTAAATTATAAGGGTATTAGAAGTCACTGAGGAGGGTCTGGTATCTATAAAAGGACAAGGACACAGGACTGATTATACAGGGAACTCTGGGTACCACTCATGTGTTATAAGGGATAATGTATAACCCCACGTAAATTATAAGGATATGAGAACTCATGAGGAGTTCTGTGTCATATAAAGGTACCACTAGACACAGACTGAGTTATTACAGGGAACTCTGGGTACACCACTCATGTATATAAGGGAATCATGATCCCCTACTGTAAATTATACGGATATTGAGAAGTCACTGAGGCGTTCTGGCGATATAAAGTACAAGGACACCACAGACTGAGTTTTATACCAGGGAATTCTGTGGGTACCACTCATTGTATTATAAGGATAAGTATCCCTACTGTAAGTAAATGATAAGGATATTCGAAGTCACTGAGAGTCTGTGTTATAAAAGGTACAAAGGACACGGAATGTGTTATACACAGGGAACTCTGGGTAACACTCATGTATTATAAGGGATACATGTATACCCTACTGTAAATATACGGATGGATTAGAAGTCACTGAGGAGTTCTGTGTCTCTATAAAGGTCAAGGACACAGACTGAGTTATACAGGGAACTCGGGTACCACTTCATATATTATAAGGATAATGTATCCCCTACTGTAATTATAAGGATATTAGAGTCACTGAGGGAGAAGGAGAGTTCTGTGTCTATTATAAAGGTTTACAAGGACACAGATGACTGGATTATACAGGGAATCGGGTACCACTCAGTATTATAAGGATCAGAGTCCCCTACTGTAAATTATACGGATAGAAGCCAATGAGGAGTTCGTGTCTATATAAGGTACAAGGACACAGAATGAGTTATTACAGGGAACTCTGGGTACCACTCAGTTATAAGGATAAGTTATCCCTACTGTAAATTATAAGGAATTAGAAAGTCACTGATGGAGTTCCTGTGTCTATTATAAAGGTTTACAAGACCCAGGCTGAGTTATACAGGGACTTCTGGGTCCAACTCCTGTATTATAGGATAATGTATCCCTACTGTAAATTATAAGGATTTAGAACCACTGAGGAGTTCTGTTCTCTATAAAAGATACAAGGGACACAGACTGAGTTTAGACGGGAACTCTGGGTACAACTCATGTATTATAAGGGATAGTGTATCCCCTACTGTAAATATAAGGATATTAGAGGCACGAGGAGTTCTGGTCTAGATAAAGGTACACGGACACGATTGCGTATACAGGGAACTCTGGGTACCACTCAATGTATTATAAGGATAATGTATCCCCTACTGGAAATTAGAAGGATATGAAGTCATGAGGAATTCTGTGTCTATATAAAGGTACAAGGACACAGGGACTGAGTTATACCAGTGAAAACTCGGTGTACCCACTTCAGGTATTATAAGGGATATGTATCCCCTACTGTTAACTTATAAGGATATTAGAAGCAACTGAGGAGTTCGGTGTTATTATAAAACAAGGACACAGACTGAGTTATACAGGGGAAATCTGGGTACCCCTCATGTATATAAAGGCAATGTATCCCCTCGTAATTAGGATATTAGAAGTTCCACTCGAGGAGTTCTGTGTTTATTTAAGGTACAAAGGACACAGGACTGAGTTATACAGAGAACTCCTGGGTACCACTCATGTATTTTAAGGGATAATGTTTCCCCTACTGTAATTATAAGGACATAGAAGTCACTGAGGAGGTTCTGGGTCTATAAAAGCGTACAAGGACACAGACTTGTTATACAGGGAACTCTGGGTACTCACTCAGTCTTATAAGGGATAATGTAACCCTACTGTAAATTATAAGGATATAGAAGTCACTTGAGGAGTTGCTGGTCTTATTAAACGGTACAAGGACACAGAACTGAGTTATACAGGAAACTCTGGGTACCACTCAGTTATTATAGGGATAATGTATCCCCTACTGTAAATTATAAGGATTAATAGAAGGTCCATGAGGAGTTGTGTGCCTATATAAAGGTAAAGGACAACAGGACTGAGTTATACAGGGTAAACTCTGGTACCACTCATGTTTATAAGGGGATAATGTATCCCCTACTGTAATTATTAAGGATATTAGAAGTCACTGAGGAGTTCTGGTCATATAAGGGATAAGCGCACACACTGAGTTATACAGGGAACTCTGGGTTTACCACTCATGTATTATAAGGATAATGTATCCCCTACTGTAAATTATAAGGATATTAGAGTCACTGAGGAGTTTGATTGTATATATAAAGTACAAGGGACACCGACTGAGTTATACAGGGAGCTCTGGTACCAACTCATGTATTCTAAGGGATTAATGTATCCCCTACTGTAAATTTAGGATATTATTAGAAGTCACTGAGGGAGTTCTGTGTCTATAAAGGGTACAAAGGACACAGACGGAGTTATACAGGGAAACTCTGGTACCAACTCATGTATTATAAGGTATAATGTATCCCTACTGTAAATTATAAGGATATTAGAGTCAATGAGGAGTTATGTGTCTATATAAGGGTATACAAGGCCACAGCGTGAGTTTATCCGGGAACTCTGGGTACCACTCATGTATTATAGGGATAATGGATCCCCTACTGTAAATTAAAAGGATATTTAGTAGAGGAAATGAGGAGTTCTGTGTCTATATAAGTACAAGGACCACAGGACTGAGGTTATACAGGGACTCTGGGTACCACTCATGAGTTTATAAGGGATAATGTATCCCGACTTGTAAATTATAAGGTATTAGAAGGTCACTTGCGAGTTCGGTGTCTATATAAAGGTACAAGGACCACAGACTGAGTGATACAGGAAATCTGGGTACCACTCATGTATTATGGATAACTGTATCCCCTACTGTAATTAGGATATTAGAAGTCAACTGAGGAGGTCTGTGTCTATATAAAGTACAAGGACACAGGACTGAGTTATACAGGAATTCGGGACCACTCATGTATGATAAGGATAATGTATCCATTCTGGTAAATTATAGGAGATTAGAAGTCACTGAGGAGGTTCTGTGTCTATATAAAAGGTAAAGGACACAGACTGGGTTATACAGGGAACTCTGGGTACCACTCATGTATTATATAGGGATAAGGTATCCCCTACTGTAAATTTATAAGGATATTGAACTAACTGGAGTTCTGTGCTAGAAAAAAGGTACAAGGACACAGATGAGTTATACAGGGGCAGGAACTATGGGTACCACTCATGAATTATAAGGATAATGTATCCCCTACTGTAAAATTATAAGGATATTAGAAGTCATGACGGAGTTTATGTGTCTATATTAATGGTACAAGGGACACAGAAGAGTTATACAGGGAAACCTGGTCCACTCATGTATTATAAGGGATAATGTATCCCCTACTGTAAATTATAAGGATATTAGAAACTCCAATGAGGAGTATGTGTCTATATAAAGGGAACAAGGACACAGATGAGTTATACAGGGAACTCTGGGTACCACTCATGTATTATAAGGATAAATGTATCCCCTGCTGTAAATTATAAGGGTATTGGGTTTCCATATGTACTCACCATCTTCCCCCTGTAAGACTGTATTCTTGCATGCGTAAACTGTGAACTCCCGGGAAAGTTGGTAGAACTGGACAAAATTCATGTAGAATTAGAAGAACACAGAAGGCCTTTCTGGCTGCACCGAATTCTGGGCTGACACGTCATCACTTGGGGCTCCTGTAGACACCGGCTCTGCCATTCCCATCCTAGGAGAACTTATTCGTAGGATGACCATGTAATTACCCCTCCCCCAACTTGACACTACGGCCCCTTAATTCCTTGGATTAGGATCCATCTGCGCGGGTGCCTCCAGCAACATTAAAAGGCCAAACTCCTTTTGTATAAGGTAAGGCTTGGGTACCACAGGGAAAGATTAGTATCCAATAGCGGCGCTCGCCGGGCAAATGATTGGGGTCGTGGGGAACAGTGGCTGCTGCCGACAGTTTGCTGAGATGGTTCATGCCGTCCCATAGAGAATGGCATGTCGGCTGTGATTTACCAATGGGGCCGATGCCCGTTCGTCCCGATCCGGTCGCCCGGCACACACAATATTTTCGCCTATTGACCGGTTTGTGGACATATGGTTGGTTGCCCCCGAAAAGATCTTACCGGTGTCTCAACATTGTGGACCAGTGGGAGCTGCCAAAAACTGCTTGATGCAAAGATGATTAAAAACTAAACAGTTGCATCCCCTGCACCCTGGTAGACTTACAGCACCCGGTTGAAGGGAAGTTCAGCTCATTGTTGTAAAGTTATCCCTAGGTATCCAACTGCTGTTCTTTGTTGTTGAGTAATCATCCGATTCATACCCTTCCTTTTTATGCGGGTCAGTAGTGAGCGGTCAATTCTGGATGCACCACAATCTACCCAGGAATGCACCACTGTCCTTGGGTGTTTTACGACAGTCATTCTACTGATTGGCTGTTGGATCCAGTCCACCAACATGCTCGATCTACTGAGCAAATGAATCCACCTAGGGACTGAGACCCAGAACGGACACACGGCCTGCAAATCAGGAAGTCCGTATTTATTTTAAACACGAGAGGTCACTGACGGGCGGGTTAGTCATTGAAATAAAGAAAAAATAAGATATGATTGATAGTTAAACTTCCACTTTAACCTCCTGTAGTAGGATCTGTGCACAGTCATCTATAGTCTATAGGGCATGTCCAACCCCAAAACGACATTCCCCCCCAATAATGGCCCCACTGTGCTGGGTTAAATCTTCACCTTACCTCTCTGTTCAAATGGTTCTCTGGCGCAGTGTCTGGCAAAGCTCCAGAAGAGGAAGACAGGAGCCGGGCGGAGGGTATTGTCTGCAAGCAGAGGGCCAGGTCTGAATGCCGGGGAAACCAAGCTCAGTGAGTTACTTACGATTCTTTTTTCACAAACAAATTATGGCGGTGGGGGGGGTGGGCAGGGTCCACTACAGTATAGAAAAAATTGTTGTATGAGGGTGGACATGCCCTTTAACAACACTTCCATGCTTCCTTGTAAAATGCCTTCCCTCAATCTCATACACCCAATCTCAGGTCTCACAATCACTGATTTGGTCAATGTCCGGAACAAAGGTTTGTAATTAAATAATGAACCTTGACAGCACCCAGCCTGTGGTCTCACCCTTCCTGTAATCGCTGGGCGGGCCCATGGAGAAATAACACCAATGACATCATTCACCAATTTCCGGTAATGAGCCTCGTATAGTTCGATAAACTGATACGAGCACACAACGGTCTATCACCATTGAATGAATAGATTATTAGGCAACATCTATATAATTATATGGGTAACACATCATCTCCTAATTGGGGGACACTCCAACTGATTATACATCCATCTAGTCCCAACCTTTTTACCCTACCCATAAGTGTCTGTATAACAGTTACATAGTAACATAGTATTGGAGGTTGTATAAAGACATACGTCCATCTAGTCCAACCTTTATACCCTACCCATAATGTCTCGATAACAGTTACATAGTACACATTATTGGAGGTTGTATAAGACATACGTCCATCTAGTCAAACCTTTTATACCCTACCCATATGTCTGTATAACAGTTACAAGTACATAGTATTGGAGGTTGTATAAGACATACGTCCATCTAGCCCACCTCTACCCTACCCATAATGTCTGTATAACAGTTACTAGTAACATAGATTGGAGGTTGTATAAGACATACGTCCATCTAGTCCAACCTTTAACCCTACCCATAATGTCTGTATAACAGTTACATAGTGAACATAGTATTGGAGGTTGTATAAAGACATACGTCCATCTAGTCCAACCTTTATACGCTACCTATAATGTCTGTATAAAAGTTACATAGTAACACAGTATTGGAAGGTTGTATAAAGGACATACGTCCATCTAGTCCAACCTTTATTACCCTACCATAATGTCTGTATAACAGTTACATAGTAACATGTATTGGAGGTTGTATAAAGACATACGTCCATCTAGTCCAACTTTATACCCTACCCATAATGTCTGTATAACAGTTACAAGTAACATAGTATTGGAGGTGTATAAAGACAACGTCCATCTAGTCCAACCTTATATCCTACCCATAATGTCTGTATAACAGTTACATAGTAACATAGTATTGGAGGTTGTATAAAGACATACGTCCATCTAGTCCAACCTTATTACCCTACCCAAATGTCTGTATAACAGTTTACATAGTAACTAGTATGGTAGGTTGTATAAAGACATACTCCTCTAGTGCAACCTTTATACCCTACCCATAATGTCTGTATAACAGTTACATAGTAACATAGATATTGGAGTTTGTATAAAACATAACGTCCATCTAGTCAGCCTTTATACCCTACCCATAATGTCTGTAAACAGTTACATAGTAACATAGTATTGGAGGTGTATAAGACATGTATCGTCATCTGCCAACCTTTAACCCTACCCATAATGTCTGTCCAACAATAAAAATAGAGACAATTCCCTGGGTGAGTTTACGCTATTACGTATCCTATTAATTAAAATAGAGACACTTTCCCCTGGTGAGTTTTACGCTATTTATCGTACTATAATAAAATAGAGAACCCATTCCCCTGGGTTGAGTTTACGCATTTTCTTTTTTTTCGTATCCTATAATAAAATTAGAGACAATTCCCCTGGGTGAAGTTTACGCTATTATCGTATCCTATTAATAAAATAGAGACAATTCCCTGGTGAGTTTTACGATATTTATCGTATCCTATTAATAAAATAGAGACACTTCAGCTGGGTGAATTTTTCAGTATTTATCAATACTATTAATAAAATAGAGGAAATTCCCCTGGGTGTGCGTTTCGCTATTTATCATATCTATTAATAAAATAGAGACCAATTCCCTGGGTGAGTTTTACGCTATTTTCGTATCTATTATAAAATAGAGGAAAATTCCCCTGGGTGAGTTTTACGCTATTTATGTTATCATATTAATACATAGAGACAATTCCCGGGGTGAGTTTACGCTATTATCGTATCCTATTAATAAAATAGAGAAAATGTCCCCTGGGTGCAGTTTTACACTATTTATCGTATCTATTAAAAAATAGAGCAATTCCCCTGGGTGAGTTGTACACTATTTATCGTATCTATTAATAAAATAGAGACAATTACACCGGGGGAGTTTTACACTATTATCATTACCCTGTTAATTAAATAGAGACAATTCCCTTGGGTGAGTTTTACATCTTATATACCCTATTAATAAAATAGAGACAATTCACCTGGGGGAGTTTTCGACATTTATCATACCATAGTAAAATGAAACAATTCACCTGGGTGAGTTTTACACTATTGATAGTATCCTAGTAATAAAATAGAGGACTATTCCCTGGGGGAGTTTTACCATATTTATCGTATTCCTATTATAAAAATAGCTACAATTCCCCTGGGGGGAGTTTTCCCTATTTATCGTTATCCTATTAATAAAATAGAGACAATTCCCCTGGGTTGAGTTTTACACTAGTTAATCGTATCCTATAATAAAATAGAGACAATTCCACTGGGTGATGTTGTACACTATTTATTCATTATCTGTTAATAAAATAGAGAAAAATTCACCTGGGTAGTTGACACTATTATTCATATCCTATTAATTAAAATAGAGGAAAATTACATGGTGAGTTTTACACTATTTATCATATCATAGTAATAAAATAGAGACAAGTTCCCCAGGGTGAGTTACATATTTATCATTATCTCATTAGTAAAATAGAGCAATTCCCTTGGGTGTGAGTTTTACGCTATTTATCATATCCTAGAATAAAAATAGTTGACAATACCATGGGTGAGATGTACACTATTTCTGTGCTATCCATTAATAAATAGAGACCAATCCCCTGGGTGAGTTAAATAGTTATCATACTTCATCTATTAATTAACATAGGGATAAATTCCACAGGGTGAGTTTTAACTAATTATCATTCCTATTAATAATTATATAGAGACAATTCCTGGGGGAGTTTACACTATTTTCAGATCATATTAATAAATAGAGACAATCCCTGGGTGCGTTTGACAACTATTTATCTTATCCTATTAATAAATAGAGGGACAATTCCCTTGGGTGAGTTTTACCTATTTATCATATCATATTAATAAAATAGAGACAATCCCTGGGTGAGTTTTCCGCTATTTATCATATCCTATTAATAAAAATAGTGACAATTCCAGGGTGAGATTTTACACTATTATCATATGCCTATTAATAAAATAGGAAAATTCCCCTGGGTGAGTTTTACCACTATTTATAACCTATTAATAAAAATAGAGAAATTCACCTGGGTGAGTTTTACACTATTTATCATATCCTCTTAATAAAATAGAGCAAAATTACTGGGTGAGTTTACACTATTTATCAATCTTAATAAAATAGAGAAAATTCACCTGGGTGAGTTTTACACTTTATTTATAATATCTATTAATAAAAATAGAGAAATTCACCTGGGTGAGTTTTACACTATTATCATATCTATTATAAAATAGAGAAAATTCACTGGGGAGTTTACACTATTATCATAAGCTATTAAAAAATAGGACAATTCCCCTGGGTGAGTTGTACACTATTTATCATATCCATTATAAAAAAGAGACAAGTCAACCTGGGTGAGTTTTACACTTATTATCATATCTATTAATAAAACAGAGAAAATCACATGGGTGAGTTGTACACTATTTATCCTTCTCATATTACTAAAATAGAGACAATTCCCCAGGGGGAGTTTACACTATTTATCATGTCCTATTAATAAAATAGAGACAATTCACCTGGTGTGAGTTTTACACTATTTATTAGATCCTATTAATAACAATATGTGAGAAAATTCCCGTGGGTGAGTTTTACGACTATTTATCATGTACTTATCTATTAATAAAATAGAGGGACAATTCACCTGGGGGCAGTTTACCACATTATCATATCCTATTAATAAAATAGAGACAATGCCCTTGGGTGAGTTTACACTATTTATTCGTATCTATTAATAAAAAAAGAGAACAATTCCCCATGGTGAGTTACACTATTTATATAGCCTATAATAAATAGAGAAAATCCTGGGTGAGTTTACGCTATTTATCATATACCCTATTAATAAACAGAGAAAATTCCACTGGGTGAGTTTTACACTATTTATCATGTCTATTACTTAAAAAAGAGACCAAATTCACCTGGTGAGTTTTACACTATTATCATATTCTATTAATAAAAAGAGACAATTCCCTTGGTGCGTTTCTACAATATTTAATTCATATCCTATAATTAAAATAGAGAAAATTCACCTGGGTGAGTGTTACAATATTTATCATATCCTATTAATAAAATCGAGAAAATTCACCTGGGTGAGTTTTACACTATTTATCATAATCCATTAATAAAATAGAGACATTCCCAGGGTGGTTTTACACTATTATCATGGCCTAATAATAAAATAGAGCACAATTCACATGGGTGAGTTGTACACGATTTATCTATCTCATTACTAAAATAGAGACAATTCCTTGGTGGAGTTTTACACTATTTATCATATCTCTTAATAAAATAGAGAAAATTCTACCTGGGTGGTTTTTACAACTATTTTCATTCATATTACTAAAATAGAGGAAAAATTCACCTGGGTGAGTTTTTACACTTTTATCATATCAATTAATAAACTAGAGGGGCAATTCCCCTGGGGGGTGAGTTTTACACTATGTATCATATCCTATTAATAAAAGAGAGGACACTCCCTGGGTGAGGTTTTCACTTATTTATCATATCATTTAATAAAATAGAACAAGCCTTGGGTGAGTTTACATATGTATAATTAACTAATTAATAAAATAGGACAATCCCTGGTGTGAGTTTTACACTATTATAGTAATTCCTATTAATAAAATAGAGAAAAGTCACCTGGGTGAGTTTTACACTATTTTCATATCCTATAATAAAATAGAGTACACTTCCCTGGGGTGAGTTTTACACGATTATCATATCCTATTAATAAAATAGAGAACATTAACCTAGGGTGAAGTTTAACACTATGTATCATATCCATTAATAAAATAGAAAAAATTCACCTGAGGTGAGTTTTACACGGTTATCATATTCCTATTCATGAAAATAGAGAAAAAAATTCACCTTCCTGGTGAGTTTTACACTATGTATCATATCCTCTTAATAAATAGCGAAAATTAAACAGGGTGAGTCGCCTACACTATTATCCATATCATATTATAAATAGGAAATTCCCCTGGGTGAGTTTACGCTATTTACATATCCCATTCATGAAAAAAGAGAAAATTCACCTGGGTGAGTTTTACGCTATGATCATATACATTAATTAAATAGAGACATTCCCCTGGGTGAGGTTTTAATATTTACAGATTCATATTAATAAAAAGAGGAGAATTCCCCTGGGTGAGTTTTACACCTATTTATATATCCTATTAATAAAATAGAGACAATCCCATGGGTTTTGAAGTTTTAGTTTACGCTATTTATCATATCCCATAATAAATAGAGACCAATTCCCTGGTGAGTTTACACTATTATCATATCATATAATAAAAATAGAGACAATCCCCTGGGTGATTTTACGCTATTTATCACCTAATCCCATTTAATAAAAATAGGAGGACAATTCCCCAGGGTGAGTTTTACGCCTATTATCAATCCTATTAAGAAAAATAGAGACAATTCCCTGGTAGTTTACAATATTTATCATATCCTATTAATAAAAAGAGACAATTCCCTTGGGTGAGTTTTACACTATTTATTCATTTATCCTATAATAAAATAGAGAAAATTCACCCTGGGTCGAGTTGTACATATTTATCATATCTATTATAAAATAGAGAAAACATGCCCTGGGTGAGTTTTACGCTATTATCATATCCTATAATAAAATAGAGGACAATTCCCCGGTGAGTTTAAGCTATTGTCATATCCCATTAATAAAATAGAGAAAATTCCCCTTGGTGAGTTTTACGCTATTATCATTATCCCTCATTAATAAAATAGAGGACAATCACCTGGGTAGTTTTAACTATTTATCATACCCTATTAATAACAATAGATGAAAATTCCCAGGGTGAGGTTTAGCTATGTATCATATTCTTCATTATATAAAATAGAGACAAGTTCACCTGGGTGAGTTTTACATATTATCATACCCTATTAATTAAAATAGGAGACAATTCCCCTGGGTGATTTTTACACTATTTATCATATCTCATTAATAAAAAATAGAGACAATTCCCTTGGCGTGAGTTTTACAACTATTTATCATATCCTATTAATAAAAAATAGAGAAAATCCCCTGGGGGGTTTTACACGTTTATCAATCTATTCAAAAACTAGAGAAAATTCCCTGGTGAGTTTTACGCTATTATCATATCCTTTAATAAATCGAGACAATACCCGGGTGAGTTTTACGCTATTTATCATATCCCATTAATAAAATAGGAGGACAATTCCCCTGGGTTGAGTTTTACCAATCTTTTCATATCCTATTAATAAAATAGAGCCAATTCACATGGGGAGTAGTTTTACGCTATTATAATATTCCAATAATAAAATAGAGAAATTCACCTGGTGAGGTTTTTACCCACTATATCATGAACCTATATAAATAGAGAGGAATTCCCCGGGGTGAGTTTTACACTATTTATATATCTATTAATAAAATAGAGAAAATTCCCCTGGGTGAGTTTTACACTATTTATCATGTATCCATTAATAAAAATAGAGACAATTCCCCCCGGTGATTTTACACTTATTTATTCATATCCGATAATAAAATAGAGAAAAATTCACCTGGGTGAGTTTTACACTCTTATATATCCTATTAATAAAATGAGAAATTCACCGGGTGGAGTTTTTACACTATTTATCATATCTATATAAAATAGAGACAATACCGGGGATGTTTTACACTATTGATCATATCTCATTAATAAATAGAGACAATTCCCCTGTTTGAGTTTTAAAACTAGGTATCATATCCTATAATAAAAATAGAGACAATTCCCTGGGTGAAGATTTACACTATTTATCATATCCTATTAATAAATAGAGACAATTCCTGGGGTGAGGTTTACGCCTATTTATCGTATCCTATTAATAAATAGAGACAACTTTCCTGGTGAGTTTACGCTATTTCGTATTCCTAGTAATTAAAATAGAGACAATTCACCTGGTGAATTGTCACGATTTACTCATATCCTTATTAATAAAATAGAGACAATTCACCTGGGTGAGTTTTACACGATTTATCATGTCCTATTAATAAAATCAGAGACTATTCCCCTGGGTGAGTTTTCCACTATTTATCATACCTATTAATAAAATCGAGACAAATTCCTGGGTGAGTTTTAGCATTTATGTATATCCTATTATAAAATAGAGAAAAATTCCTTGGGTGAGTTTTACCACTATGTATCGTATCCTATTAATAAAATAGAGACAATTTCCCCGGTGAGTTTTTGCACTATTTATGGTTATCCTATTCATAAATAGAGACCCAATTCCCTGGGGAGTTTTACACGATTATCATACCCTGTTAATAAAATCGAAACAAGTCAACCTGGGTGAGGTTTTACACTATTTATCGTATTCCTATTCATAAAATAGAGACAATTCCCTGGGTGAGTTTAAGCTATTTATAGTATCCTATAATAAAATAGAGAACAATTCCCCTGGGTGAGTTTGCAACCTATTATCGGATCTACTTATAATAAAATAGAGAAATTCCCATGGGTGAGTTTTACACTATTTATCATACACCCTGTTAATAAAATAGAGACAATTCCCCTGGGTGCGTTTTTTTACACTATTATCATACCCATATTAATAAAATCGAGACAATTCCCCTGGGGAGTTTTAGAATATTTTATTCATACCCTATTAAGTAATAAAATAGAAAAACAAATTCACTGGGTGAGTTTTACAATATTTATCGTATCCTATTAAAAAATAGAGGACTATTCCCATGGGGGAGTTTTTTACACTATTATCGTTCCATAATAAAATAGATACAATTTCCCTGGGGGAGTTTTACACTATTTATCGTATCCTATTAATAAAATAGAGACATTCCCCTGGGTGAGTTTTTACACTATTTATCAGACCCTGTGAATAAAATAGAGACAATCCCGGTGAGTTTTAACACTATTATCATATCCTATTAATAAAATAGAGACCAATTCCACCGGGTGAGTTTTACACTATTTATCAGACCGATTAATAAAATAGAGGGACAATTCACCTGGGTGAGTTTCACTATTTATCATTATCCTATTAATAAAAATAGAAGAGGACAATTCCCCTGGGTGAGTTTAGGACTATTTATCATTACCCTATTAATAAAATAGAAACAATTCACGGTGGAGTTTTCACTATTATCGTATCCTATTAATAAAATAGATACAATTCCACCTGGGGAGTTTTACACTATTTATTAGTATCTATTAATAATAGCATACATTCCCCTGGGGGAGTTTTACCCTATTATCGTATACTATTAATAAAAAAGAGACAATTCCCCTGGGTGAGTTTACAATATTATCATATCTATTAATAAAATAGAGACAATCCCCTGGGTGGTTTTACACATATCGTATCTATTAATAAAATAGAGAAAGACAATCCCTGGGTGAGTTGTACACATTTAGAGTTTATAATAAAATACGAGACAATTCCATGGTGAGTTTTACACTATTTATCGTATCCTATAATAAAAAGAGACAATTCTGGGTGAGTTTTACACTATTTATCGATCCTATTAATAAATAGAGAAATTCACCGGGGGTGACGTGTTACACTTATTTATGTCTCCTATTAATAAATAGAGAAAATTCACCTGGGTGAGTTTTACACATTTATCGTATCAATTAAGAAAAATAGAGGAAAAGCAAATTCACTGGGTGAAGTTTTACAATTATGATTGCATATCCTATTTAAATAAAATAGGAGAAAAATTCACCTGGGTGGAGTTTACACTATTTATCATATCCAATTATAAAATAGAGAGGAATTCCCCCTGGGTGAGTTATTTTACACTTATTATGCATACACTGTTAATTAATAGAAACAATTCACCTGGGTGAGTTTACATATTTATCGTATCTATTAATAAAATAGAGGACAATTTCCCCTGGTGAGTTTTACGTATTATCGTATCCTATTAATAAAATCGAGACAGAGAAAATTCCCTGGGTTGAGTTTTTACACTTCTCGTATCAGATTAATGAAAATAGAGACAATTCCCCTGGGTGAGTTTACCACTTTTATCATGACCCTGTTAATAAAATAGAGACCAAATTCCCCTGGGGGAGTTTTACACTATTTATCATACCGATTAATAAAATAGAGACACTTCCCTGGGGGCGTTTAGAATTTATCATACCCTATTATAAAAGAGAAACAATTCACCTGGGTGAGGTTTACACGATTTATCGTATCTATTAATTAAAAATAGAGGACTCCTTCCCCTGGGGAGTTTTTACACTATTTATCGTATCCTATAATAAAATAGATACAATTCCCTGGGGGAGTTTTACACTATTTATCGCTATCCTGATTAATAAAAATAGAGGACAATTCCCTGGTAGTTTTACACTAATTATCAGACCCTGTTAATAAATAGAGACAATTCCCCTGGGTGAGTTTTACACTATTTATCATATCATTAATAAAAGTAGAGACAATTCCCCTGGTGATTTTACCACTATTTTATCATATCCTATTAATAAAAAGAGACAATTCACCTGGTGAGTTTACACTCTTTATAATACTATTAATAAAAATAGAGGACAATTACCCTGGGTGAGTTTTAGACTATTTATCATACCCTATTAATAAAATAGACACAATTACCTGGGTGAGTTTCTACACTATTTATCGTATCCTATTAATAAAAATAGATACAAATCACCTGGGGAGTTTTTACACTATTTATCGTTATCCATTAATAAAAAATACAATCACCTGGGGGAGGTTTTACACTATTTATCGTATCCTATTAATAAGAATAGAGACAATTACCCTGGGTGAGTTTGACACTATTTATCATATCCTATAATAATAGAGCAAGTCCATGGGTAGTTTTACACTATTTATCGTTATCCTATTAAGTAAAATAGCCCACCGAACAATCCAGTCCCCTGGGTGCGTTTTACACTATTTATAGTTATCCTATTAATTAAAAGAGAGACAAATTCCCCTGGGAGTTTTACAATATTTATCGTTATCCTATTAAATAAAATAGAGGACCAATTCCCCTGGGTTGAGTTTTACACTAGTTTCAGTTATCCTATTAATAAATAGAGAAAATCAACCTGGGTGAGTTTTACACTCTTTATCGTATCCTATATTAATAAAATGTAGAGAAAATCCCTGGGTGAGTTTTTTACATATTTATCGTATTCCTATAATAAATAGAGAAAATTCACCTGGGTGGAGTTTTACACTATTTATCATATCTATTATAAAATAGAGAAAATTCACCTGGGTGAGTTTTACACTATTTATCAATCCTATTAATAAATAGAGAGGAATCCCCGGGGTGAGTTTTACAATATTATCATATCCTATCCTAAAATAGAGACAATTCCCTGGTGAGTTTTACACGATTTCTCATATCCTATAATAAAATAGAGGAAAATTCAACTGGTGGAGTTTTACACTGTTTATCATATCCTATTAATAAAATAAGAGGAAAAAAATTCACCTGGGGGAGTTTTACACTATTTATCATATCCTATAATAAAATAGAGAAAATCCCAGGGGAGTTTTACACTATTTATCTATATTTCCTATATAAAATAGAGACAATCACCCCTTTGGGGGGTGAGTTTTAACACTACGTTATCATATCTCATTTAATAAAATAGAGAGAATTCCCGGGTTGAGTTTTACTGCCCCTATGTCTAGAGGGTGATTAACGTCACTTTCAAAATATGCCCTATGTCTTAGAGGGTGATTAAACGTTCCCTTATAAAGATGCCCCTCTGTCTAGCGGGTGATTAAAGTCCCTTTATAAATATTGCCCTAGGTTCTAGAGGGTGATTAACGTCCCTTATAAAGATGGCCCCTTGAATAGCGGGTGCATAAAGTCCCTTGATAAATATGCCCCTTGTCTAGAGGGTATTAACGTACTTATAAATATGCCCCTATGTCTAGGGGTGGATTAACGTCCCTTGATAAATTGCCCCTTGTCTAGAGGGTGATTAACGTCCCTTGATAAATATGCCCCTATGTCTAGAGGGTGATTAAAGTACTTATAAATATGACCCTATGTCTAGAGGGTGGATTAAAACCTCCCCCTTTATAAATATGCCCCAATGTCTAGAGGGTGATAAAAGTCCATTTATAATATGCCACTATGTCCTGCTCTAGAGGGTGCTTAACGTCCCTTTTTCAATATGACCCTGCATGTGAGGGTGATTAAAGTCCCTTTTATAAATATGCCCCTATGGCTAGGGGTGATATTACCTACCTTATAAATATGGCCCCCATGTCTAGAGGGTGAATTAAACGTCCCTTATAAATATGACCTATGTCTAAAGGGGATTAACGTCCCGTTATAAATAATGCCCTATGTCTAGAGGGTGATATTAACGTCCCTTTATAAATATCCATAGTCTAGAGTGATTAACGTCACTTATAAATAGTCCCTATGCCTAGAGGGTGAGGACGTCCTTTATAAATATGCCATATGTATAGAGGGGTGATTAAACGTCCCTTATAAATTATGCTATGTATGAGGGTGATTAAGGTCCCTATAATATGCCCACTGTTTAGAGGGTTGATTAACGTCCCTTATACATATGCCCTATGTCTAGAGGGTGATTAAACGTCCTTTATAAATATGCCCTATGTCTAGAGGGTGATAACGTCCTTTTAAAAATATGGACCCCTATGTCTAGAGGGTGATTAAGTTCCTTTTAAATATGCCCCCATGTCTGAGGGTGATTAACGTCCCTTATGTAAATATGCACAAGTCTAGAGGGTGATTAAACGTCCTTATAAATATGCCCTATGGCTAGAGGGTGAGTACGTCCCTTTATAAATTGCCCAATGTCTAGAGGGTGATGAACGTTCCCCTTTATAAATATGCCCTAGTCTAGAGGGTGATTAAACGGTCCCTTATAAATAGTCTCTAGTCTAGAGGGTGATTATTAACGTTCCCTGTATAAATATGGACCCTATGCCTAGGAGGGTGATTTACACGTCCCTTTATAAATATGTCCCTATGTATAGAGGTGATTAACGTCCCTTTATAAATTGAACCTTGCCTAGAGGGTGATTAACGTTCGCCTTTATAAATGGCCCGATGCCTAGCGGGGCTTAACGTTCCCTTTATAAATATGCCCCTATGTCTAGAGGGGGATTAACGTCCCTTTATAAATATGCCCCAATGTCTAGAGGGTGATTAACGTCCCTTTATAAATATGCCCCAATGTCTAGAGGGTGATTAATGTCCCTTTATAAATATGTCCCTATGTCTAGAGGGTGATAACGTCCCTTTATTTAAATATGTCCCTATGCCTAGGGGTGATTAACGTCCCTTTATAAAATATGTTCCCTAGTATGTATAGAGGGTGATTAACGTCCCTTTATAAATATGACCCTATGCCTAGAGGTATGAACGTCCTTTTAAATATGTGCCCTATGTTAGAGGGTGATAACGTCCCTTTATAATAGTCTCAAATGCCAGGGGTGATTAACGTCCCTTTATAAATATGCCCTATGTCTAGAGGGTGTATAACGTTCCCTTTTATAAATATGACCATATGTCAGAGGGTGATTAAGTCCCTTTAGAAATATGTATCCTATTGCCTAGGGGTGATTAACGTCCCTTTATAAATATGTCCCTATGCCTAGAGGGTGATTAACGTCCCTTTATAAATATGCCCCTATGTCTAGAGGGTGATTAACGTCCCTTTATAAAATATGCCCCCTATGTCTAGAGGTGTGATAACGTCCCTTTATAATATGCCCCTATGTTAGAGGGGTGATTAACGTCCCTTTATAAATTGCCCCTAGTCTAGAGGGTTGATTAAAGTCCCTTATAAATAGTCCCTATGTCTAGAGGGTGATTAACGTCCCTTTAAAATATGGCCTATGCCTAGAGGTGATTAACGTCCCTTTATAAAATATGCCCTAGGTCTAGAGGGTGTGATTAAGTCCCTTTATAAATATGCCCCTATGTCTAGAGGTGATTAAACGCCCTTTATAAAAATATGCCCTATGGTCTAGAGGGTGATTAAAGTCCTTTATAATATGCCCCTATGTCTAGAGGGGTGTAACGTTCACTTTATAAATTATGCTATGTATAGTAGAGGGTGATTAACGTCCCTTTATAAATATGCCTATGCCGAGAGGGTGAATACGTCCCTTATAAATATGAATATATGTCTAGAGTGTGATAAGTCCCTTATAAATATTCCCTATGTCTAGAGGGTGACAACGGCCCTTATAAATATTGTTCCCTATGTCTAGAGGGTGATAACGTCCTTTATAAATATGTCCCTATGTATAGGGGTGATTAACGTCCCTTTATAAATATGAATCTATGTCTAGAGGGGAATTAACGTACCTTTATAATATGCCCCTATGTCTAGCGGGTGATTAACGTCCTTTATAAAATTAGAATCTATGTTCTAGAGGTGATTAACGTCCCTTTATACAATATGGTCCCCTATGTCTAGAGGGATAACGTCCCTTTATAAATATGTCCCGATGTCTAGGCAAGTGATTACGTTCCCTTTATAAAAATATGACCTATGTCTAGAGGGTGTTTAACGTCCCTTATAAATATGATCTATGGTATAGAGGTGATTAAGTCCCTTATAAATATTGCCCCTAGCCTAGAGGGGGGATTAACGTCCCTTTATAAATCTGCCCGCATGTCTAGAGGTGATTAACGTCCCTTTATAAAATATTGCCCTATGTCTAGAGGTGATTAACGTCCCTTTATAAATATTGCCCCGATGCTCCTAGAGGGTGATTACGTTCCCTTTATAAATATGCACATATGTCTAGAGGGTGATTAACGTCCTTATACATATGCCCCTATGTCTTAGGGGGTGATTAACTGTTCCCTTATAAATATGTTCCCTGGTATAGAGGGTGATTAAGTCCCTTACACATATGTCCCTATGTTAGAGGGTTGAATTAACGTCCCTTTATAAATATGTCCCTATGTCTCGAGGGTGATTAACGTCCCTTTATAAATATGTCCCGATGTCTAGAGGGATGATTAAATTAACGTCCTTTATAATATGTCCATGTTAGAGGGTGATTAACGTCCCTTTATAAGATGTCCCTATGTCTAGAGGTGATTAACGTCCTTTATAATATGTCCCTATGTCTTAGAGGGGTGATTAAGTCCCTTTCTAAATATGTCCCTATGTCTAGAGGGTGATTAACGTCCCGTTATAAAATATGGACCCTATGTCTAGAGGGTGATTAACGTTTCCCTTGTACAATATGTCCATATGCCTAGAGGGTGATTAAGTCCCTTTATAAAATATTGTCCCTATGTCTAGAGGGTGGGGAAATTTTTTTTAACGTCCCTTTATAAATATGCCCCTATGTCTAGAGGGTGATTAACGTCCCTTTTCTTTATAAAATTGTCCCATGCTAGAGGGTGATTACGTCACTTTATAAATATGGTCTCGATGCTAGAGGTGATTGAACGTTCCCTTTATAAATATGCCCCTATGTCTAGAGGGTGATTAACGTCCCTTTATAAATTATGCCCCTTATGTTAGAGGGTGATTAACGTCCCTTTATAAATATGACCCTATGCCTAGAGGGTGATTAACGTCCCTTTATAAATATGTCCCTATGTCTAGAGGGTGATTAACGTCCCTTTATAAATATGCCCCTATGTCTAGAGGGGGATTAACGTCCCTTTATAAATATGCCTATGTCTAGAGGGTGATTAACGTCCCCCTTTATAAATATGCCCCTATGTCTAGAGGGTATGAAACGTCCCTTTATAAATATGCCCCCTATGTCTAGAGGGTGATTTAACGTCCCTTTATAAATTATGTCACTATGTATAGAGGGTGATTAACGTCCCTTTATTAAATATGTCCCTATGCCTAGAGGGTGATTAACGTCCCTTTATAAATATGCCCCTATGCCTAGAGGGTGATTAACGTCCCTTTATTAATATGCCCCTATGTCTAGAGGGTGATTAACGTCCCTTTATAAATATGCCCCTATGTCTAGAGGGTGATACGTCCCTTTATAATATGCCCCTATGTCTAGAGGGTGATTAAACGTCCCTTTATAAATATGCCCTATGTCTCGAGGGTGATAACGTCCCTTTATAAATATTGCCCCTTGCCTAGAGGGTGTAACGTCCCTGTATAAATATGAATCTATGTCAGAGGGTGATTAAAGTCCTTATAAATATGTCCCTATGTCTAGAGGTGTGATTAACGTCCCTTATAATATGTCCTATGTATAGAGGGTGATAACGCACTTTATAAATATGTCCCTATGTCTAGAGGGTGATTAACGTCCCTTTATAATATGATCTAGGTAGAGGGTTGATTAACGTCCCTTAAAAATATGCCCCTATGTCAGAGGGTGATTAAAGATCCCTTATAAATATGAATCTAGGTTCTAGAGGGTGAATAACGTCCCTTTATAAAGATGTCCTAGTAGAGGTGATTAACGTCCCTTATAAATATGTCCCTATGTCTAGAGGAGTGCATTAACGTCCCTTTATAAATATGCCCCTATGGTCTAGAGGGTGATAACGTCCCTTTATAAATATGAATCTATGTCTAGAGGGTGATTAACGTCCCTTTATAAATATGCCCCTATGACTAGAGGGTGATTAACGTCCCTGTATAAATATGCCCCTATGTCTAGAGGGTGATTAACGTCCCTTATAAATATGCCCCTATGTCTAGAGAGTGATTAACGTCCCTTTATAAATATGCCCCTATGCCTAGAGGGTGATTAACGTCCCTTTATAAATATGAATCTATGTCTAGAGGGTGATTAACGTCCCTTTATAAAATAGAATCTATGTCTAGAGGGTGATTAACGTCCCTTTATAAAATATGCCCCTATGTCAGAGGGTGATTAACGTCCCTGTATAAATATGTCACTATGTCTAGAGGGTGATTAACGTCCCTTTACAAATATGTCCCTATGTCTAGAGGGTGATTAACGTCCCTTATAAATATGTCCCTATGTCTAGAGGGTGATTACGTTCCCTTGTATAAAATATGTCCCTATGTCTATAGGGTGATTAACGTCCCTTTATAAATATGTCCTATGTCTAGAGGGTGATTAACGTCCCTTTATAAATATTGTCCCATGTCTAAGAGGGTGATTCCCGTCCCTTTATAAATATGTCCTATGTCTAGCAGGGTGATTAACGTCCCTTTATAAAATATGTCCTAGGCTAAGAGGGTGATTAACGTCCTCTTATAAAATGACCTATGTCTAGCGGGTGATAAATCCCTTTATAACTATGTCCCTATGTCTGAGGGGGATTTAACGTCCCTTATAAATATGCCCCTATGTCTAGAGGTGATAACGTCCCTTTATAAATATGTCCATATGTTCTAGAGGGTGATTAACGTCTCCCTTTATAATATGTCCCTATGCACTAGAGGTGATTAACGTCACTTTATAAATATGCCCTATGTCTAGCGGGTGATTACGTCCCTTTATAAATATGCCTCTAGGTCTAGAGGGGGTGATTTAAGTCCCTTTATAAATATTCCCTAGGTCTAGAGGGTGATTAACGTCCCTTTATAAATATGCCCCTATGTCTAGAGGGTGATTAACGGTCCTTTATAACTATGCCCATATGTCTAGAGGGGGATTAACGTCCCTTTATAAAATATGCCCCAATGTCTAGAGGGTGATTAACGTCCCTTTATAAATATGGAAATCTATGTTAGAGGTGATTAACGTCCCTTTATAAAATGTCCCTATGTCTTTAGAGGGGTGATTAACGTCCCTTTATAAATATGTCCCATGTTCAGAGGAGGGGTGATTAACGTCCCTTTATAAATAGTCCTATGTCTAGAGGGTGATTAACGTCCCTTTATAAATATGAATCTATGTCTAGAGGGTGATAACGTCCCTTTATAAATATGCCCTATGTCTAGAGGGTGATAACGTCCCTTGATAAATATGAATCTATGTTCTAGAGGGTGATTAACGTCCTTATAAATATGTCCTAGTCTAAGAGGATGATTAAGTCCCTTATAAATATGTACCTATGTCTAGAGAGTGATTAAAGTCCCTTTATTAAATATGCCCCTAGTCTAGAGGTGAGTAACGTACCTTTATAATATGAATCTATGTCTATGAGGGTGTATTAACGTCCCTTTATAAAATATTGCACTAGGCCTGAGGGTGATTAACGCCTTTATAAATATGCCCTATGTTCTAGAGGGTGATTAACGTACCTTTATAAATCTGCCCCTATGTCTAGAGAGTGCATTAACTCCCTTTCAAATTATGCCCCTATGCCTAGGGGTGAATTAACGTCTTTATAAATTGCCCCTATGTCTAGAGGGTGATTAACGTCCCTTTATAAATATGCATCTATGTCTAGAGGGTGATTCACGTCCCTTTATAAATAGGCCCCGATGTCTAGAGGGTGATTAAACGTCCCGTTATAAATATGTCCCTATGTCTAGAGGGTGATTAACGTCCCTTTACAAATATTGTCCATAGGTTAGAGGGTGATTAACGTCCCTTTAGTAAATAGGTCCTATGTCTAGAGGGTGAATTAACGTCCCCTTTATACATGATGTCCCTATGTCTAGAGGGTGGCTTAACCGTCCCTTTAAAATAGTCCTATGTCTAGAGGGTGATTAACGTCCTTATAAATATGTCCGATGGTCTAGAGGGTTGATAAAACGTCCCTTTATAATATGTCCCTATGTCTAGAGGGGATTAAGTCCCCGTTATAAATATGTCACCTATGTCTAGAGGGTGTGATTAAACGTCCCTTTCTAAATATGACCCTATGTCTAGAGGGTGATTAACGTTCCATTTATAAATATGTCCCTATGTCTGAGGTGATTAACGTCCCTTATAAATATGCCCCATGTATAGAGGGTGATACGTCCTTATAAATATGTCCCTATTCTAGAGGGTGTGATTAACGTCCCTTTATAAATATGCCTATGTATAGAGGGTGTTAACGTCCCTTATAAATATGTCCCGATGTTATAGGGTGATTATTAACGTCCCTTTTAAATATGCCCCTATGTTAGAGGGTGATACGTCCCTTTATAAATATGTCCCTTATGTCAGGGGTTCGATTAAGTCCCTTTTATAAATATGCCCATGTCTAGAGGGTGTTTGGGGAATTTACGTTTCCTTATAAATATTGACCCTATGTCTAAGAGGGTGATTAACGTCCCTTTCCCTTTATAAATATGACCCTATGTCTAGAGGGTGATTAACGTCCTTTATAAATTATGCCCTATTGTATTAGAGGGTGATTAACGTCCCTTTATAAATAGGTCCATATGTCTAGAGGGTGATTAACGTCCCTTTATAAAATATGTCCCTATGTTAGAGGTGATTAACGCCCGTTATAATATGTCCCTATGTCTAGCGGGTGATTAACGTCCGCCTTTATAAATATGAATCTATGTCTAGAGGGTGATGAACGTCCCGTTATACATATGCCACTATGTCTAGAGGGTGATTAACGGTCAATTTATAAATATGAATCTATGCATGAGAGGGTTGATTTAACGTACCTTATAAATATGTGTCCCTATGTCTAGAGGGTGATTAAAGTCCCTTGACTAAAATATGTCCTATGTCTAGAGAGTTGATTAACGCTACCTTATAAATATGCCCTATGTCTTAGGGGGTGATTAACGTCCCTTATAAATATGAATCTATGTCTAGAGGGTGATAACGTCCTTTATAAAATGCCACTAGGCCTTAGAGGGTTGATTAACGTCCCTTTATAATATGCCCTATGCTAGAGGGGATTAACGTCCCTTTATAAATATGCCCCTATGTCTGAGAGTGATTAACGTCCCTGTATAATATGCCCCTATGCCTTAGAGGGTGCTAAACGTCCCTTATAACTATGCCCTATTCTAGAGGGTGGATTACGTCCCTTATAAATATGAATCGATGTCTAGAGGGTGATTAACGGCCCTTTATAAATATGCACCTATGGTGTCTAGCGGTGATTATTAACGTCCCTTTATAAAAGAGTGTCCCTTGTCTAGAGGGTGATTAAAGTCCCTTTACAAATATGTCCTATGTCGTTAGCGGGGGATTAACGTCCCTTGATAATATGTCCCTATGTTAGAGGGTGAATTAAAGTCCCCTTTATAAATATGTCCTATGTCTAGAGGGTGATATAACGTCCCTTATAATATGTCCTATGTCTAGAGGGATGAACGTCCCTTATAAATATGTCCCTATGTCTAGAGGGTGATTACGTTCCCTTTATAAAATATGTCCCTTGTCTAGAGGGTGATGATTAATTAACGTCCCTTTATTCAATATTCCCTATGTCTAGGAGGGTGATAACGTCCCTTAAAATATGACCCTATTCTAGAGGGTATGTAAGTCCCTTTATAATAGTCCCTATGTCTAGAGGGTGATTAACGTCCCTTATAAATATGCCCATGTATAGAGGGGTGATTAAACGCCCTTATTAAATATGTCCCTATGTCTAGAGGAGTGAGTTAAACGTCCCTTTATAAATATGCCCTATGTTAGAGGGTGATTAACGTCCCTTTATAAAGACTGTCCCTATGTACTATAGGGTGATTAGCGTCCTTTATAAATATGCCCCTATGTTAGGGTGATAAGTCCCTTTATAAAATGTACCAAGGTCTAGAGGGTGATTAACGGTCCCTTTATAAATATGCCCTATGTCTAGAGGGGCTAACGTCCCTTATAAATATGCCCCTAGTATAGAGGGTGAGTAACGTGCCCGTTATAAATATTGGCCCCTATGTCTAGAGGGTGATTAACGTCCCTTTAGAAATATGGGACCCTATGTCTCGAGGGTGATTAACGGTCCCTTTATTAAAATATGCCCATGTCTAGAGAGTGATTAACGTCCCTTTATATATGCCCATATGCCTAGAGGGTGATAAAGTCCCTTTATAATCTGACCCTATGTCGAGAGGTGATAACCGTCCCTTTATAATATGAATATATGTCTAGAGGGTGATTAAAGTCCCTTTATAAATATGCCCCATGGTCAGAGGGTGAATAACGTCCCTTTATAAATATGTCCCTATGTTCTAGAGGGTGATTAACCGTCCCTTTACAATATGTCCATTATTGTCTAGAGGGTGATTAACGTCCCTTTATAATTGTCCTAGTATAGAGGGTGATTAACGTCCCTTTATAAATATGTCCCTATGTCTAGAGGGTGAAGTAACGTCCCTTTATAAATATGCCCTATGTCTAGAGGGTGAGTTAAGTCCCTTTATAAATATGTCCCCCCCCCCTATGTCTAGAGGGTGATTAACGTCCCTTTATAAATATGTCCATATGTCTAGCGGGTTGATTAACGTCCCTTTAAAATATGTCCCTATGTTCTAGAGGGTGATTAAAGTCCCTTTATAAATATGACCCCTATGTCTAGAGGGTTGATTAACGTCCCTTTATAAATATGTCCCTATGTCTAGAGGGTGATGAACGTCCCTTTTAAATTATGCCCCTATGTCTAGAGGGTGTTAACGTCCCTTTATAAATATGTCTATTCTAGAGGGTGATTAACGCCCTTATAATATGCCCTATGTATAGAGGTGATGAACGTCCTTATAAAATATCTGTCCATATGTATATAGGGTGATTAGCGTCCTTAATAAATATGCCCTAGGTATAGAGGGTGATTAAGTCCCTTTCTAAATATGTCCGTATGTCTAGAGGTGATTAACGGGTCCCTTAAAAGATGCCCCTATGTCTGAGGGTGATTAACGTCCCTTTATAATTATGCACCCTATGTCTAGAGGGTGAATTAACGTCCTTTATAAATATGACCCTATGTCTAGAGGGTCATTGATTAAACGTCCCTTTAGAAATATGACCCTATGTCTAGAGGGTGATTAACGGCCCTGTAAAATATGACCCTATGTCTAGAGGGTGATTAACGTCCCTTTATAAATATGCCCTATGTCTAGAGGGTGATTAACGTCCCTTTATAAAATATGTTTTCCCTATGTTAGAGGGTGATTAACGTCCCTTTATAAATATGTCCCTATGTCTAGAGGGGGATAACGTCCCTTTATAAATATGACCTATGCCTGAGGGTGATAACGTCCCTTTATAAATATGAATCTATGTCTAGAGGGTGATTAACGTCCCTTTATATAAATATTTTGCCCCCTATGTCTAGAGGGTGATTAACGTCCCTTTATAAATATTGAACCCTATGTAGGGGTGGATTAAATTTCCCTTTATAAATATGCCCCTATGGCTAGAGGGTGATTAAGTGTCCTTAAATATTGAATCTATGTTAGAGGGTGATAACTTCCCTTATAAATATGCCCCTATGTTAGAGGTGATTAATTCCCTTTATAAAATATGCCCCTATGTCTAGAGGGTGCTTAACGTCCCTTATAAATATGTCCCTATGTCTAGAGGGTGATAACTTCCTTATCAAGATGCCCCTATGCCGAGAGGTGATTAACGTCCTTTATAAATATGGACTATGTCTAGAGGGTGATTAACTTCCCTTTATAATATGTCCCTATGCTAGAGTGTGATTAACGTCCCTTTATAAATATGACCTATGGCTAGAGGGTGATTAAACGTCCCGTTTAAAATGCCCTATGTCTAGAGGGGATTACTCTCCCTTTTAAATATGTCCCTATGTCTTAGAGGGTGATTAACGTCCCTTTATAAATATGGCCCCTATGCCTAGAGGGTGATTAACGGCACTTTATAAATATTTGAATCTTGTCTAGAGGGTGATTAAACTTCCCTTTATAAATATGCCCCTATGCCTAGAGGGTGATTAAACGTCCCTTTATAAATATGCCCCTATGTCTAGGGGTGATTAACGTCCCTTTATAAATATGGGCCCCGATGTATAGAGGGTGATTAACGTCCCTTTATAAATATGCCCCTAGTCTAGAGGTGATGAACGTACCTTTAATAAATAGCCACTAGTCGAGAGGGTGATTAACGTCCCTTTAAATATGCCCCTATGTTAGAGGGTGCCTTACGTCCCTTTAATAAATATGCCCCTATGTCTAGAGGGTGATAAAGTACCCTTTATAATATCCCCTATGTTATTAGAGGGTGATTAACGTCCCTTTATAAATAGACCCTATGCTAGAGGGTGAAAATTAACGTCCCTTTAAAAATATTGCCCTATGTATAGATGGTGCATGCTTTAGGTGATTAAAAATTGTCACTCTCTCCTATAAATTACATGGACCGGTTTCACGGTTATTTATACAAATAAACTTACTGGTTCTGGACCCCGTAGTCTCCAGTATGTTCTTGGAACAGGATGAGCAGAGCCGCGGGTGGTTGACTTAGCACATGGCGCCATTGGTCTGTAGAGGACATTCTGACCAGTCTGACGATTAGGCAACGTCGGCGGGTCAGTATCTCTCCCTAGCGTCCTGCTCTCTGCCTGGACCAAAGCGATTTCTGCAGACATGCAGGGGGAATCATGGAATCAATGTGTCCGTCATCAGTGGGGGGAACGAATCCCTGGGATATTATACGGTTTGTCACCGCCTAAAAGACCCCCCCCCCCAAATTACAATTCTATTGTGGAAATGAAGAAGTAGCGCAGTAAGTAGCAGTAGGGAATTGCTGAGAGTGAGTTTGATTACATCTCGAGGTTTGACATTCCTACCATAGTCTATACCACACTGCTGTACACTCTTTAACTATGGTGTTTCCAGCATACCGTATATACTCGGTATAAGTCGCGGAATTTTCGGTTATAAAAAAAGCCTAAAAATCGAACCTTCACTTTAATAAGGCACTCACATGTGTAAGCCTGTAAGACAGATCCACTCACTTCCGTCAGCTCATTGACGGATGATGTCTTAGTAGGTTATAGGCTGTTTGG
Source organism: Hymenochirus boettgeri (assembly GCA_019447015.1). Lineage (NCBI taxonomy): Eukaryota > Metazoa > Chordata > Amphibia > Anura > Pipidae > Hymenochirus > Hymenochirus boettgeri. The sequence goes on along the minus strand of CM033477.1, from coordinate 164,436,727 downwards.
AAACTACAAACTTCCAGCAAACTAAAGCATGCTGGGAGTTGTAGTTTCGTACATATAGAGTGGGCAGGAATTTGGGGTACTGTGTGGGTTACCATTACGGTGTTGGTCACCATTTTTAAAGGGCAACTAATGCTTTAAAACCAATACAGAATCAGGAGGGCGGTTTTCTATTGTTAAAGATTTGCTTCTGATTCTGATTGTTTTGAGGCTTTGTTGCCCTTTAAATGGCCAACAGACTTCCAGACGTAATAGGCTAAATCCAGTATGTCCTATTCCTGTATGGGAATGCTAGCTGGTCCATTTAAAGGGAAACTAAATACGGAATACAGACGAGCAGCCTCTCTATCCTGTGCAGAGTAAAGGTTAAAGTTAAAGGCAGGTTCTGCTTTTTACAGGCAGCCAATGGCAGATCTTGACCTTCCTTTTTAAAGCTCTGTTTAAATATTAGGACTTATTGAGCCGAGTGGTTTATTTATAGTTTGAGTTTGGTAGTAGTTTATAGAGTGTGTGACTAATTCCTATTCCTATTCTTCCCAGTGATTATATTTATTGTTACACAGTGTCTAACGGGTGCAGTCATGTACTAGGGATAATGAATTATTAATGAGACAAAATGGGAAATCAGATTCGGAATTAATCTTAAAAAAACAACCGGAGTCAACCAAGGTTTGGAATATTTCCCTTGGGATCAGTCCCATTCGGTGTTACAGAGAGTGCGGGGCAATTGGGGTTAATTGCTGTCTCTGACCTCCTCTCCACTCACCCAATCCTCTGAGGGATAGGAGTGTCCCTGTTCAGGTAACATTAAGAGATGTGCCCCATGCCGTAAAGTATAAGGATATAGAAGTCACTGGAGGAGTTCTGTGTCTATATAAAGGACAAGGACACAGACGAGTTATACAGGAGATCTCTGGGTACCACTCATGTATTATAAGGGATAATTGTACCCCCTACTGTAAATTATAAGTATTAGAAGTCACTGAGAAGTTTGTGCTCTATATAAAGGTACAGGACACAGGACTGAGTTATACAGGGAACTTGGGTACTACCTCATGTATTTATAAGGGGTAATGTACCCCTACTGTAAATTATTAAGATATTAGAAGTCACGGAGGAGTTCTGTGCCATATAAAGTACAAGGACACAGGTGAGTTATTACAGGGAACTTGGTACTACTCAGTATATAAGGGATAAGTATCCCCTACTGCTAAATTATAAGGATATTAGAAGTCAATGAGGAGTTTCTGTGGCTATATAAAGGTCACAAGGACACAGACTGAGTTATACAGGGAAACTCTGGGTACTACTATGTATTATAAGCGGGTAATGTATCCCCTACTGTAAATTATAAGGATAATAGAAGTCACTGAGGAGTTCTGTGTCTATATAAAGGTACAAGGGACACAGGGGAACGGAGTTATACAGGAAACTCTGGGTACTACTCATGTATTATAAAGGGATAATGTATCCCTACGTAATTATAAGGATATTAGAAGTCCACTCGAGGAGTTCTGTGTCTATATAAAGGTTTACAATGCCACAGGACTGAGTATAACAGGAACTCTGGGTACAATCTGTATTATAATGTGGTAATGTATCCCCTACTGTAATTATAAGGATATTAGAAGGCACTGAGGAGTTCTGTGTCTATATAAAGGTACAAGACACAGGACTGAAGTTATACAGGGAACTCTGGTACTACTTCATGTATTATAGGGGAATGTATCCCCTACTGTAAAATTATAAGGATATTAGAAGTCACTGAGGCGTTCTGTGTCTATATAAAGGTCAAGGACACAGATGAGTTTACAGGGGCAAAACTTCTGGGTACCAATCATGTATTATAAGGGATAATGTATCCCTACTGTAAAATTATCAGGCTCTTGAAGTCACTGAGGAGTTCTGTGTCTATATAAAGGGTACAAAGGACACAGACTGAGTAGTTACAGGGAACTCGGGTACCACTATGTATTATAAGGGAAAAGTAATCCCCCTACGGTAAATTATAAGGATATATTAGAAGTCCACTGATGAGTTCTGTGTCCATATAAAGGTACAAGGGACACAGACTGAGTTATGACCGGGATCTGGTACCATCATGTATTATAAGGGATAAATGTATCCCCTATGTAAAATTATAAGGCTATTAGAAGTCACTGAGGAGTTCGTGTACTATATAAAGGTACAAGGCACAGACTGAGTTATACAGGGACTCTGGGTACCAATCATGTATTATAAGGAGAAGTATCCCCTACTGTAAATTATAAGGATATCGTAGAAGTCACTAGGAGTTCTGTGTCTATATAAAGAGTACTAAGGACACAGGACTGAGTTATACAGGGAACTTTGGGTACCACTCATGTATTCTAAGGGATAATGTATCCCCGTACTGTACATTATAAGGATATTAGACGTCACTGAGAGTTCTGTGTTTATATAAAGGTACAAGGACACCAGACTGAGTTTTAAAGGGGAAATCTGGTCCACTCATGTATTATAAGGGATAATGGATCCTAACTGTAAATATACGGAATTAGAATCACTGAGGAGTTTCTGATATATATTAAAAGGTACAAGGACCACAGACTGAGTTCTACAGGGAACTCGGGGTCCACCAGGTATTATAAGGGATAATGTATCCCCCTACTGTAAATTATAAGGATTAGGAAGTCACTGAGGAGTTCTGTGCTCCATTATAAAGGTACCAAGGACACAGACTGAGTTATATGAGAGAACTCTGGGTACAACTCATGTATTATAAGGATAATGTATCCCGACTGTAAATTATAAGGATATTAGAAGTCAATGAGGAGTCTGTGTCCTATATAAAGGGACAAGGACACAGAACTGCGTTCTCAGGAAATCTGGGTGACCACTCAGTATTATAAGGGAAATGTATCCCCTCCGTAAATTTAAGGATATTGAAGTCCACTGAGAGTTCTGTGTCTATATAACGGATACACGGACACAGGACTGAGTTATACAAGGAAATCGGGGTACCATTCATGAGTATACGGGATTAAGTATCCCCTACTGTAAATTATAGGATATTAGAAGTCACTGAGGAATCTGTGCTATATAAAACGGTACCAGGAAAAGACTGAGGAATACAGGGAATCTGGGTACCACTCATGTATTATAGGATAATTGTTATCCCCTACTGTAAATTATAAGGATATTATAAGGATATTAGAAGTCACTGAGGAGGTCTGTGTCCATATAAAGTACAAGGACACAGACCTGAGTTATAAGGGAAATCTGGGTACCACTCATGTATTATCAAGGATAATGTATCCCCTACTGTAATGATAGGATATTAGAAGTACTGAGGAATTCTGTGTCTATATAAAGGTACAAGGAACAAAGACTGGTTATACAGGGAAACTCTGGGTACCCCCCATGTATTATAAGGGATAATAAATTCCCCTATGTAAATTAGAAGGATATAGAAGTCCACTGAGGAGTTCTGTGGTCCATACCAAAGGTACAAGGACACAGACGAGTTTATACAGGGAACTCGGGGTACACTCATGTATTATAAGCGATAATGAACCCCCACCTACTGTAAATTATAAGGATATTAGAAGTCACTGGGAGTTCTGTGTCTATATAAGGTACCAAGGACACAGACTTAGTTATACAGGGGAACTCTGGGTAACCACTTCATAATTATAAGGGATTAATGTAGCCATACTGTAAAAGTATAAGGATATAGAAGCACTGAGGAGTTCTGTGTCTATACAAGGTACAAGCACACAGGAATGGGTTCACAGGGAAAATCTGGGTACCACTCTGTATTATCGGGATAATGTATCCACCTACTGTAAATTATAAGGATATTAGAAGTCACTGAGGAGTTCGTGTCTATATAAGGACAAGGAACACAGACTGAGGTTTTATACAGGGAACTCGGGTCCACTCATGTATTTAGAGGGATAATGTATCACCTACTGTTAAATTATAAGGATATTAGAAGTCACTGAGGAGTTCGTGTCTATATAAAGGTACAAGGACCACAGACTGAGTTATTACCCGGGGACTCTGGTACCACTCAGTATTATAAGGGATAATGTATTCCTACTGTAAAATATAAGGGTATTAGAGTCACTGAGGAGTTCTTCGTCTAGAAGGTACAAAGGACACAGACTGAGTATACCAGGGAACTTGGGTACCACTCATTAGTATAAGGATAATTGTATCCCCTACTGTAAATTATATAGGATATTAGAACTCACTGCGGAGTTATGTGTCTAGTAAAAGGGACAAGGACACAGACGGAGTTATGACAGAAACTCGGGTACCACTCATGTATTATTAAGGGATACTGTATCCCTACTGTAATTATACGGATATTAGAATGTCACGAGGAGTTATGTGTATATATAAGGTACAAGGACACAGACTGAGTTATACAGGGAATCTCGGGTACACTCATGTCTTATAAGGATAATGTATCCACCTACTGCTAAACTATAAAGGATATTAGAAGTCACTGAGGAGTTCTGGGTCTATATCAAGGTTACAAGGACCAGACTGGTTTTTATAAAGGGAAACTCTGGGTTAACACTCATGTATTATAAGGGCTAATTGTATCCCCATACGGTTAAATTATTAAGGATATTAGAAGTCACTGAGGAGTTCTGTTGTCTATATAAAGGTACAAGGACACGACTGAGTTATACAGGGAACTCGGGACCACTCATGTTATTATAGGGATTAATGTATCCCTTACTGTTAAATTATAAGGATATTAGAAGTCACTGAGGAGGTCTGGGTCTATATAAAGGTACAAGGACCAGACTGAGTTATCGGGAACTCTGGGTACCACTCCATGTATGATAAGGGATAATGTATCCCTACTGTTAAATTATGAAAGGTATTAGAGGTCACTGAGGAGTTTGTGTCTATTAAAGGTTACACGGACACAGGCTGAGTTTATACAGGGAAATCTGGGTAACACTCATGTATTATAAGGGTAAGGGATCCCTAATGTAAATTATAAGGATATTAGAAGTCACTGAAGAGTTCTGTGTCTATATAAAGGTAAAGGAAACAGACTGAGTTTATAAAGGGAAACTCTGGGTACCACTCTCTTTATAAGGGTAATGTATCCCCCTACTGTAATTATAAGGATATTAGAAGTTCACTGAGGAGTTTGTGTCTATATAACGGTTACAAGGAACAGAATGAGTTATACAGGGAACTCTGGGTACCACTCATGTATTATAAGGACATGTATCCCCTACGTAACTTATAAGGATTATTAGAAGCCACTTGAGGAAGTTCTGTGTCTATAAAGGTCAAGGACACAGACTGAGTTATACAGGGAACGCTGGGTACCACGCAGGTATTATAAGGATATGTATCCCTATGTTAAAATATAAGGATATTAGAAGTCACTGAGGGAGTCGGGTCTATATAAAGGTACAGGACCCAGGATGAGTTATACAGGGACTCTGGGTACCACCATGTATTATAGGATAATGTATCCCTACTGTAAATTCTAAGGATATTAGAAGTCAATGAGGAGTTTAGGTCTATATAAAGATACAAGGACAAGGATGAGTTATACAGGGAAATCTGGGTACTACTCCATGTATTATAAGGGGTATGTATCACTACTGTTAAATATAAGGATATTAAGGAAGTCACTGAGGAGGTCTGATGGCCATATAAAGGTTACAAGGGAACAGGCTGAGGTTAGACAGGGAATCCGGTACTACTCATGTATAGTAAGGGATTAATGATCCCCTCCTGTAAATTATCAGGATATTAGAGTCACTGAGGAGTCTGTGTCTATATAACGGACACGGACACAGACTGAGTTAACAGGGGAAATCTGGTACTACTCATGTATTATAAGGGGTAATGGTAATCACCTACTGTAAATTAGAGGATAATAGAAGTCAGGAGGAGTTATGGGGTCTTATATAAAGGTACAAGGACACAGACTGGTTTAAGGGAACTCGGGTAACTACTCTGTATTATAAGGGTAATGTATCCCCCTACTGTAAATTATAAGGATATTAGAGTCATGAGGAGTTCGTGTCTATAAAAGGTACAAGGACACAGGACTGAGTTATACAGGGAAAATTGGGTACTACTCATGTATATAAAGGGGTTATGATCCCCTAATGTAAATTATAAGGATATTAGAAGTCCTGAGGAGTTCTGTGATATATAAAGGTTTA
>CM033477.1:164387532-164430439 GCA_019447015.1 Hymenochirus boettgeri | reverse complement strand
CAAGGACACAGCTGAGTTATACAGGGAACTATGGGTACCACTAAGGTATTATAAGGGGTACGTATCCCTACGTAATTTAGGGAGGATTAGAAGTCCAACTGAGGGTCTGTGTCCATATAAGGTACAGGGACACACGACCTGGTCTTACCCGGAGATCTGGGTACCACTCATGTATTATAAGGGATAATGTATCCCCTACTGTAAATTATAAGGATATTAGCAAGTCATGAGGAGTTGCTTGTGCTATATAAAGGTACAAAGGACACAGACTGAGTATACAGGGAACTCTGGGTACCACTCATGTTATTCTAAGGGATAATGTATCCCCACTGTAAATTTAAGGATATTAGAAGTCACTGAGAGTTTGAGGTCTAATAAAGGTACAAGGACACAGGACGAGTTTATAGGGACTCTGGGTACCACTCATGTATTATAAGGATAATGTATCCCCTACTGTAAATTAGAAAGGATATAGAATCACTGAGGCGTTCTGTGTCTATATAAGGTCAAGGACCCATCGAGTATGACCAGGGAACTCTGGGTACAACTCATGTATTATAAGGATCATGTATCCCCTACTGTAACTTATAGATATTAGAAGTCACCTGAGGAGTTCTCGTGTCTATTAAAGATACAAGACCCAGACTGAGTTATACAGGGAACTCTGGGTACCATATGATTATAATAGGATAGATGTCCCCTACTGTAAATTATAAGGATATTCGAAGTCACTGGAGGAGTTCTGGTCTAGTAAACAGGTCAAGGACACAGATGGTTATACAGGGCTCTGGGACCACTTCATTGTATATGATAAGGGATAATGTTCCCTACTGTAATTAATAAGGAATTGAAGTCACTGAGAAGTTCTGTTCTATATAAAGGTGCACAGGACACAGACTGATATACAGGAACTCTGGTACCAACATGTATTATAAAGGGATATGTATCCCCTCCATGTAAATTATAAGGAAGTGATTAGAAGTCAACGGAGGAGTTCTGTGTCATATAAAGATACAAGGACACACGACTGAGTTATACTAGGCGAAACTCTGGGTACCGACTTCATGTTATTATAAGGGAAATGTATCCCCTACTGTAAATTAAAGGATCTTAGAATAGTCACTGAGGAGTTCTTGCTATATAAAGTGTACAAGGACACACAGGTACTGAGGTTAGTACAGGAACTCTGGGTAACCACTCATGTATATGCAGGTAAATGTTCCCCTAACTGTAAATTATAAGGAATAGAAGCACTGAGGAGTTCTGTGTCTATATTAAAGGGTACAAGGACACAGACTGGTTCTTACAGGACACTCTGGACCACTCATGTATGTATAAGGGCAAATGTACCCCTACTGTAAATTATAAGGATATTAGAAGTCACTGAGCCGTTGTAGTCTAATATAACTGTACAAAGGACACAGGACTGAGTATTATACAGGGAAACTCTGGGTACCACTCATGTATTATAAGGATAATGCTCCCCTACGGTATTAAGGTAATTATAATATAAGAAGTCACTGAGGAGTTCTGTGCCTATATAAAAGGTACAAGGACACAGACTGAGTTATACAGGTAACTCTGGGTACCACTCATGTATTATAAGGATAAGTATCCCCTACTGTAATTATAAGGATATAGAAGTCAATGGGAGTTCTGTGTCTATATAAAGGTATAAGGAACACAACTGAGTTTATCAGAGGAACTCTGGGTACCATCATGTATTATAAGGATAAGGTATCCCTACTGTAAATTATAAGGATATATAAGTCACTGAGGAGTTCTGGGTATAATAAGGTACAAGGACACAGACTGAGTTATACAGGGAGCTCTGGGTTACCACTTCATGTATTATAAGGGATATGTATCCCCTATGTAAATTATAAGGATATAGAAGTCACTGAGGAGTTCTGTGTCTATATAAAGGTACAGGACACAGAAGAGTTATACAGGGAACTTCTGGGTACCACTCATGTATATAAGGGATAATGTATCCCCTACTGTAAATTATAAGGATAATTAGAAGTCACTGAGGAGTTCTTGTTATCTAACGGTACAAGGACACAGGATGAGTTATACAGGGAACTCTGGGTACCACTCCTGTATTATAAGGGATAAATGTATCCCCTACTGTAAATTATTAGGATATTAGAAGTCACTGAGGAGTTCTGGTTCTATATAAAGGTACAAGGACACAGACTGGTATACAGGGAACTTGGGTACCATCAGTGATATTAAGGATAATGTATCCCTACTGTAAATGTATAAGGATATTAGAAGTCACTGAGGAGTTTGTGTCTATATAAGGTACAAGGACACAGACTGAGCTATACAGGGAACTCTGGGTAGCACATCATGTAATTAAGGAGAATGTATCCCTAGTAAAATTATAAGGATATTAGAAGTCACTGAGGAGTTCTGTGTCTATAAAGGTACAAGGACACAGACTGGGTTATACAGGGAACTCTGGGTACCACTCATGTATTATAAGGGATAATGTATCCCCTACTGTAAATTATAAGGATATTAGAACTCACTGAGGAGTTCTGTGTCTATAAAGGTACAAGGCACCAGACTGAGTTATACAGGGAACTCTGGGGTACCACTCATGTATTATAGGATAAGTGATCCCCTACTGTAAATTATAGGATATTAGAAGTCACTGAGGAGTTCTGTGTCTATATAAAGGTAACAAGACACAGACTGAGTTATACAGGGAATCTGGGGTACCACTCATGTATTATAAAGGATATGTATCCCACTGTAATTATAAGGATATTAGAAGTCACTGAGGAGTTCTGTGTCTATATAATAGGTACAAGGACACAGACTGAGTTATACAGGGAATTTGGGTACCACTCATTATTATAAGGATAATGTATCCCCTACTGTTATACATTATAAGGATATTGGGTTCCATATGTACTCTACCATACTTTCTCCCCTGTAGGACTGCTATTCTTGCATGCGAGAAACTGTGAACTCCAGGGGAAGTTGGTAGAACTGGACAAATCATTGAATTAGAAGAACCCATGAAGCCGTTCTGGTGCACCTATTCTGGGGCTAGACGTCGCAATCTTGGGGCTCGGTCTGACACACGGTTCTGCCCATTCCCACCTGAGGAGGACTTATGCGTTAGTGATGCAAATGTCTAATCTACTCCCCTCCCCAACCTTGACACTACGGCCCCTTTTATTCCTTGGATTAGGATCCATCTGGCGCAACGGTGCCCCAGCAACATTAAAAGGCAAATCTCTTCGTATAAGTAGGCTGGGTCACACAGGGAAATGATTATTATCACATAGCGAGGCAGCTCTGCTCGGGACAAATGATTGGCGGTCGGTGTAACAGTGGCTGTGCCGGACGGTTTGTGCGATGGTAACGTGCCGTCCATGAGCGAATGCATGATCGGCTGTGATTTCCATGGCCGGATTTGCCGTTCTGTCCGATCACGGTGCCCGACCATCACTACAATATTTTCGCTCGATGACCGGTTTGTGGGCACTATTGGTTGGTTGCCCCGAAATATACTCCGTGTGTCTCAAACTTTGGACAATGGGGGAGCTGCCAAAAACTGTTGAGGTTCAAAAGAGATAAAAATAAAACAGTTGCATCCCCTGCACCCCTGGTATACAGACCCGGTTGAAAGGGGAAGCTTCAGACTCATGTTTAATTAGGTTATCCCTAGGTCCTACATTGCTGTCTTGTGTGTTGACGTAATCATCGATTTTCATACCCTTCTTTCCTTTTTTTTGGGTCAGTAGTGAGCGGGTATCTTCGGAGAACCACCATCACCCAGGATGCACACTTCCTTGGGTGTTTTCCGACCAGTCATTTCTACTGATTGGCTGTTGGAATCAGTCACACATGTCAGATCTTATGAGGCAAATGAATCACTAGTTGACTGAGACCAGAACGGACACTAGGTCCTGCTCGGAAAAAGGTCGAGGAAGTCGTATTTATTTAAAACAAGAGAGGTCACTGGACGGGCGGGTTATGGTCTTGAAATAAGAAAAAATAAGATATGGATGTAGTTAAATTCCTCTTAACCTCCCTTTGTAGGATTCTGTGGCACATGTCATCTATAGTCATAAGGGAATGTCCAACCCCAAAACGGAAAAATTTTTTTTTTTTTCCCCCCACTAACTGGGCCCACTGTGTGGGTTAAATCTTCACCTTACCTCTTGCTTCCAATAGGGTTCTCTTGCAGTGTTGTGCAAAGTCAGAAGTGCCTGTGGGGATTATGAAGAGAGGCCAGCAGTCTGAATGCCGAGAAAAGCAAGACGGTCATTGCTGTTTAACAACATAGGCGGCTGGGGTGGAGGGCCATGATAGAAAATTCTGCAGCAAGGGGAAGCCCTTATTAAACCATGAGTCTGTAATGCCCCGGGATAATCCTCACAACTAGGCTACATAGATGGTCTAACTTTCCGGGATTCAAATTTTTGTAAAATACATGAACTATGAGAACGCTGTTGGGTAATGAGCTGGGCGGGCTCCAGCGAATCACCAAGACATATTACGAATTTGGAATTAGCCTTGTATAGTCACTGAAGGCACACATTGTCACACTTAATGAATGAATACAACACTCTATAAGTTCATATGGTAAAATGCTCCCTAATTGTCGCCTCAATCTCAGGGCCTCAAGATCACTGATGGTCAAGGTCCGGAACAAGTGGTTGTAATTAATAATAATGAACCTCTTGACAGCACCAGCTGTGGTCTCACCGTTCCTGTAAGACTGGGCGGCATGGCAGAATACCATACTCATTCACCAATTTTCCGGTAATTAGCTCATGTATAGTTCCTAGAACTGATTAAAGAGCACAAACTGTTCTATCCACCATTGATGAATAGATTAATAGCATAAAATTCTATATAACTTATATGGTTAACACATCATCTACCTAATTGGGGGACACTCCAACTGATATACATCCATCTAGTCCAACCTTTATACCTACCCTATAGGTCTGTTAAACAGTTACATAGGAACATAGTATTGGAGGTTGTATAAAGACATACGATCCATCTAGTCCACCTTTATACCCTACCCATAATGTCTGTAACCGTTACATAGTAAAACAGTATTGGAGGTTGTATAAAGACTACGGTCCATCTAGTCCAACCTTTATACCTACCTCATTGTCGATAACATTACATAGTACATAGTATTGGAGGTGTATAAAGACATACGTCCATCTAGTCCAACCTTTAACCCTACCCATAATGTCTGTATAACAGTTACTAGTAACATAGTTTGGAGGTTGTATAAAGACATAACGTCCATCTAGTCAACCTTATACCCTACATACGTCTGTATAACAGTTACATGTAACATAGTATTGAGGTTGTATAAAGACATACTCCATCTAGTCCAATTTGACCCTACCCTAATGTCGTGTTCAAAGTTACATAGTACATATGTATGGAGGTTGTATAAAGACAATACCGTCCCAAACCTTATTACCCTACCCATAATGTCTGTATAAACAGTTACATAGTAACATAGATTGGAGGTTTGTAAAAGACTAGTCCATCTAGTACAACCTTTATACCCTACCCATAATGTCTGTATAACAGTTACATAGTAACATAGTATTGGAGATTATATAAAGTCATACGTCCATCTAGTCCAACCATTATACCCTACCCATAATGTCTGTATAACAGTTACATAGTAACATAGTATTGGAGGTTGTATAAAGACATATGTCCATCTATTCCAACCTTTATACCCTACCCATAATGTCTGTATAACAGTTACATAGTAACATAGTATTGGAGGTTGTATAAAGACATACGTCCATTTAGTCCAACCATTATACCATACCCATAATGTCTGTATAACAGTTACATAGTATTAGGGGTTGTATAAAGAAATTCATCCATCTAGTCCAACCTTTATATCCTACCCATAATGTCTATCTAACAGTTACATAGTAACATAGTATTGGAGGTTGATTAAATACATACGCCTATCTAGTCCAACATTTATACCCTACCCATAATGTCTGTATAACAGTTACATAGTAACATAGTATTGGAGGTTGTATAAAGACAACCGTCCATCTAGTTCAACCATTTATACCCTACTCTTAATGCCTGTCTAACAGCTACATAGTAACATTGTATTGGAGGTTGTGTAAAGACAACCATCTATCTAGTCCAACCTTTATGCCATACCCATACTGCTTGTCAAACAGTTACATAGTAACATAGTATTGGAGGTTGTATAAAGACATATGTCCATCTAGTCCAACCATTAAACCCTTCCCATAAAGTCTGTATATCAGGTTTATAGTATTTGTAATTGAATAAACACAAATGTCCATCTAGTCCAACCTTTATACCCTACCCATAATGTCTGTATAACAGTTACATAGTAACATAGTATTGGAGGTTGAATAAAGACATATGCCCATCTAGTCTAACCTTTATACCCTACCCATAATGTCTTTATAACAGATACATAGTAACATAGTTTTGGAGGTTGTATAAAGACATACGTCCATCTAGTCCAACATTTATACCCTACCCATAATGTCTGTATAACAGTTACATAGTAACATAGTATTGGAGGTTGTATAAAGACATACGTCCATCTAATCCAACCTTTATACCCTACCCATAATGTCTGTATAACAGTTACATAGTAACATAGTATTAGAGGTTGTATAAAGACATACATCCATCTAGTTCAACCTTTATACCCTATCCATAATGTCTATATAACAGTCACATAGTAACATAGTATTGGAGGTTGTATAAAGACATATGGCCATCTATTCCAACCTTTATATCCTACCCATAATGTCTGTATAACAGTTACATAGTAACATAGTATTGGAGGATGTATAAAGACATACATCCATCTAGTCCAACCTTTATACCCTACCCATAATGTCTGTATAACAGTCACATAGTAACATAGTATTGGAGGTTGTATAAAGACATACGTCCATCTAGTCCAACCTTTATACCCTACCTATAATGTCTGTATAACAGTTACATAGTAACATAGTATTGGGGGTTGTATAAAGACATACGTCCATTTAGTCCAACCTTTATACCCTACCCATAATGTCTGTATAACAGTTACATAGTAACATAGTATTGGAGGTTGTATAAAGACATACGTCCATCCAGTTCAACCTTTATATATATCTGTTCTATTCAATTAGATCAACTGGACTTGATCAAGAACTACATTTCAAGTCCAGTTGATCTAATTGAATACAACAGATATAATGCTTGATGGGTTGAACTGGATGGACATATGTCTTTATTTAACCTCAAATACTATACTACTATACTATACTATACTATACTATACTATACTACAATACTATATAAAGGACTGTAATCTCTGTGTGTGGTCCAATGACTGTTAATATAATATACAGTGCTTGTGAAGGTTCTCATCCATCCAGGTCATGGTATATCTGTAATATTCATTCATCCAGGTCATGGTATATCTGTAATATTCATTCATACTGACATACATTATAAACATAGAAAAGATAATCAATGCACATTCCTAGGCCCCATACAATATCATATTATCTGCACACTGACATACATTATAAACATAGAAAAGATAATCAATGCACATTCCTAGGCCCCATACAATATCATATTATCTGCACACTGGCATACATTATAAACATAGAAAAGATAATCAATGCACATTCCTAGGCCCCATTTGTTGGTTATATAATCATCACCTTGGTCAGTTCTGGTATCATTTGTCGGTTATATAACCATCACCGTGGTCAGTTCTGGTATCATTTGTTGGTTATATAACCATCACCGTGGTCAGTTCTGGCATTATGTGTTGTTCTCGTTGGTCTCTTATTTTTATGCCAATCTGATTTTAATTTAGTACCAGGTAATTCTAAGTGGGATTTGATGCCAAAGAGTTTGGATTCGGTAAACTTTGTTTAACTAACTTTCTATACTAACTAATTTACTGTCACCATTGCCCTGGGACCAATATATTTAGTTTTTCTAATCTAACTTTTTAAACATATTAAACATGACACTGGATTTAGTGATGATTTTCTTAGGTCTGAAAGTAAAAGATATAATTGTTTTGACGGTTGGAAGTTAAATCTGTGGATTTTCCTTTCACATTTGATATGATTTGTCAGTACATTATTTCCAAATTTCACACACATTCTGTACTGTTGGATATTACTATTTGTATATACTTACCATTGCTTTAAACTCTCTGTAGTGGGACATGTTTAACCAGTATCTATATCAATTCACCAATAAGCCCTTTTACTAATTACCGTAAATGAACATTTATCTAAAATCATCTTTGTTTCCTTTTCATTCATTCATGACATTGCAAGTGACATCTGAGCAAAGTTTTGCATAAACAAAGTTAGATAAATCCAGATGAAAATAAAAACCTTTTGGAAATCATCTTATGAAATGTGTCTCTAATCTCCGGTCAATGTGCATTACATAAGGAAATAAGACGTTTTCTTTTATCTTTGAGCATTTCCATATCTCAGAGAACAGCGAGAAGAGAGGATTTATAGGTTCATACGAAGTCTCATGAGATCCTCGTAACCTCTGAATTTCATCTTCCCCAGGCTGCCTCCGGAGAGAGACCCGGTCTACAAGACACAGCTCGTGAAATCTGACTTATGTATTTCTTTGCTAAGCTCATAAACCAATAGATTGAAATTTCATTTCCCTGTATATATTTCCCTGTAAATGATACCTTGGAAATGATTTCAGTTTATGGACCACTGGCACGTTAATAAAAGCCACAGTATTTATTTATCTTAAAGATAGTGGTGCTGGTATCAAACTGTTTACCCTGCAATGCATCCCATGTCCTTTTACTGATGGGCCAGAGTTGTGATGATATTACTGAAAGGAATTGTGCCACACTGGCATCTCAGCCTTCAGTTTGTACAGAGAATACGACTGTCTGTCACTGTCGGAGAGTAAAGGCTCCTTGGGATCTATTAATACAAAGTGCCAAGTGGATACTTCCCCCAGATCCTTTGTTGGATGTTCTCCTGCAAATTCACTTTTCTATGGAACCTAAAGCTTCACTCACTGCTTATCAAACCATTCCCTGCATCAGAGAGAGACAATGTTGGAGCTGTATTGCATCTAACTTGATCAGAGACTTTGGAACCTCATGCGACTGCTCCAATGTACAATCAGTTGGAATTAGTCATTTTAACTGATCATTTATCTACCTATGATAGAATTTAAGGACATGGAGTCAGCCTAGGGAGGTTTGACTGATGCATCACATAGACTTTAATGTGGATAAGGAAGGTACAGTATTTTATAACAGAAACAAAAACTTGTTCCGTATATTCTTAAAGGGGAACTGTGGTCTCAGTGTTCTTTATTTAAAAAGTTTTTCAGCTTTACCAATGGCTTCAGCATGACTAGTACTACTTGTATCCTACTTCTGAAACAGAGGGGAAAATGTCATCATCAGATGCATCATAAGATAACCACATACCTCTCCCCAAGGTGTCCATAGCCAGAAAAAAAGCACCAATAAGTTTTTCAGGCCTGTAATTAGCTTTACAAAAATGAAAACTTTTTTTTTCTCTCCCATTCTTTTGTCACAGAATGGGAGAGAAACAGTGAAACTAGGAAAGTAAAAATACACAAGCCTACAACTTAAGAGTCACAGCAGCTAGATACATCTTTCTAGGCTTGTTTGAAAGGAAAGATTCCTTGTATTGAGGGCAGTTGTACAGAGACCACAGTTCCACAGCACAACTGCTATAGTTATATTCTTCCATTTCTCCCTATTCTACAGTCTGTTTTGATTTTACCTATTATTTAAAATTTCTCATTACCATCCTGTTGGAGTTGCCATTAAATCGTTCTTAGTGTATTCCAGTTATTTCCACTATATGCAGTCATTATCAAAAAAAAAGCTTACATGGACCGTCAGAGGTTTTTTGATAATGACTGCATATAGTGGAAATAACTGGAATACACTAAGAACGATTTAAAATGTGGAAAGGGAATCTTTTCCCCCATCCCCACTGGCTCCTAATGCTTCATTGATCCAAGTTAGAATCGGATCTTTAAAATGACCATTGGGCTGAACTACAACAATGCCCAATGGTCATTTTATAGATCCGATTCTAACTTGGATCAATGAAGCATTAGGAGCCAGTGGGGATGGAGGAAAAGATTCCCTTTCCACATTTTAGTAACCGTGAGTAACAAGGTACTCAGTGATAAACTTGGTCTGTTCCTACAAGCAGGTTATTAATAAAGGAGAATCACTTTAAATGACTGTTATACTATATCATCACTGGTAAAAGAATTATCAGGCTCATTTACCCAGAGCAACTATCGCTCTGGGTAAATTCACCTTTCGCAATTCAATATCGCAATTGCGAATGTGGGTAAATCCTGGTAAGGGATTTACCCTCTATGGCAATTTAACACCAGCTATTTTCTGGTGTTAAAATCCAACATTAAAACTAGCCCAAACGTGATACTGAATCACGAGTGTCGGATGCGTGGGTGATTTTTGTGTAACCCGCGAATCCGATACTAATATGGAGATAAAGTCATGCTGAATGGTAGCGAACTAGTTAGCATGACTTTAACTCCATATATTTGCTTGGCGAGTCTGGGTGAATCGGCCCCTATGATTGATTCTCTCTGGGACCATCAGGCTCTAAATCTGAAACAAAAATCATAATTCTGGGCTTTATATTTGTACAAATCCCATTGTTCAGCATTAGAATAATATCGTTTTTGAAGGATTTTATGGCGGATGTTAAATAACCACCTGAGATGACATTTCAAATGCTTTAAATGACAGATTTTGACTTTACTGACTTGGTAAGAAGATTATCTTTGGATGGTTCTCAAGAAACCAGGTCAATGCGTCTTGGAACAAAGACTATTGATAATTCCCCAAGTGAACAATCCTAATGTGAATTCATGTTGATATTCTGTCATTAGAAAGAAAAAGCCAAAGAGATATACTTGACCTTAAACTGGTAGGGACGTTGTGTAAACGTAGAATTGAAGCCAACTCGGGCATTGTAGCAGTGCCATACATCCACAGGACAGAAGATAACAGGCTGACAAGGTTGACATTTCCATGAAAGAAGGTGATCTAATGTCTGGCAATCCCACGTGGAGGATTCTGGGATGTTAATCTTAATGCATTTGTCACATGTAGACCCTTCAAGCAGTTTGATGTGTCTCCTCCACTGAGATTACATGGGGCTGTTTAGTTCTGAGGAAAGCAGGAATAAGATGATAACAGGAGGAATAGGATTGAGTAATAATAATGAGGATATTGTCATTCGTCATTCGTCATTCATTGGGTTTTTTAGAAAACATTAATATAGAAAACCAACAGAACAATGAGGGTCACAGATGACAGGAAATAAAAACTAATTTACTGGGATTTATCCATTGTTTGTAACAACCTCCCCTAACCCACAAGAGTATCGGGCCACTTTGTGGTTATGGATTCACTATAGCAGAAGATTGAGAAGAGTGCTGCCATTGACTCCTATTAGCAGTAGGTAATTATTATTTATTTGGTCAGTGGCAGTTGAGATGTTGATGTCCATGTCTGATTGGTTAATAACTTTGCCCAAGTTCCTACATTAATCTGGAAGTTCTAGAATCTCAAGCTCATTTCCATTCCATTTTTGAGGTTGTTACCTGCACCAATCTAACGTGACACGTTTAATCTATCGGATTTCCCTAACAAGGAAATGGAATTTAATGCAGGTGACTGTCTGGATCCGTGGGAATTACATCTGAGCAGTCAATGTTTATGCAGCGTTTAACTCAATAAATTACTAGGACAGCAATATGTCAATGGCGGGATGAATAATGTACGAATCAACATGGCTTATTTAAATGTAACGTAACCTTTAAATTCTGATGGGCTGGGGGAAAAGAAGGATTAACTCAATTAAGTTTTAATTTGAATAAATGTGTTTTTATACATGAAGTTTTTCTCTCTAATAAAAGTTTGTCGTTGAGTTTAGAAAGTCTCCACCAGTTTAGAAAATACGTGGATCTGGCGGAATTTTTGGAAGGCAGAACGTTACAACCAGAATCGGATTTTTGGTTTTGTGGAATTTTAATCCATGCGGCAGGACCTTTGGTAGAATAAGACAGTTTTGTTAATCTCTAGTAGTTCTGAGATTAATATGGTTCCTATTGTCAAAATTTGCCACTTTCTATCACTATAAAGATAAATAACAATATCTAATTTTTGAAATGTAAAAGCACCAACTTTTAAAACAATCAGTGCAGTTTCCTAGCAGGAAGTCTAAACCTCAGAACAATCAGTACAGTTTCCTAGCAGGAAGTCTAAACCTCGGAACAATCAGTGCAGTTTCCTAGCAGGAAGTCTAAACCTCGGAACAATCAGTACAGTTTCCTAGCAGGAAGTCTAAACCTCGGAACAATCAGTACAGTTTTCTAGCAGGAAGTCTAAACCTCGGAACAATCAGTACAGTTTCCTAGCAGGAAGTCTAAACCTCGGAACAATCAGTACAGTTTCCTAGCAGGAAGTCTAAACCTCGGAACAATCAGTGCAGTTTCCTAGCAGGAAGTCTAAACCTCGGAACAATCAGTGCAGTTTCCTAGCAGGAAGTCTAAACCTCGGAACAATCAGTGCAGTTTCCTAGCAGGAAGTCTAAACCTCAAAACAATCAGTGCAGTTTCCTAGCAGGAAGTCTAAACCTCTGAACAATCAGTGCAGTTTCCTAGCAGGAAGTCTAAACCTCGGAACAATCAGTGCAGTTTCCTAGCAGGAAGTCTAAACCTCGGAACAATCAGTGCAGTTTCCTAGCAGGAAGTCTAAACCTCGGAACAAATCGATTGCGGTTTCCCCTAGCAGGAAGTCTAAACCTTGGAACAATCAGTGCAGTTTCCTAGCAGGAAGTCTAAACCTCGGAACAATCAGTGCAGTTTCCTAGCAGGAAGTCTAAACCTCGGAACAATCAGTGCGTTGTCTTTTTTTTACGGAAATGAAAACCTGATCATAATGACTTTTTAATTTCAGGATTTTGATACTTTGTTTCAATGCTTTTGACAGAGCTCTGCTCCCAGCCTATCATTTACATTATGCTGCTCAGTGCGACTGGCAGAGAATCTTGAGACTTTGTTGTCCTAGTTAAAGGAATTGTGTCATTATTCATGTTCCCTTTGTGGATAAATGAATTTTCTAGCTTTACTGTCCTTTGCATGTGCTCCCCTACTTCATGGTGATATAACACATTGGCACCGCACGTTCCTGATTATCCGTCAGCGAACGCCATTTGTTCTCATTCTTTCTTCTGCTGCTCTCGTTTTCCATGATTTTGTTCTAGGTTTTCAGATTAAAACTTTAGAAAACCCAAAATGGATCTGTGTGAAATGACCAATCCATCCAGCAGCTCCCGGCATGGGACCGGTGTAATCTGCTGCAGGTGTCTATGTATTGTACAATGCCATGTCCCTGTAGGGAGAACAGTAGAAACAGGGATTGGTAATGATAGGGACGTGGTAACAAACAGCCAGAGACTATCCGTTTATTTAACCCCCGAACGTCCGGATTTCAACTGCTAAACAAGAACAACATCACATTGTAACTGAACAGCCAATTCCCAGGGAATGAATGAGAGGCTGGGCCTTACGTCTGGGAATAAAGGACAGAAACAGGAAAGGTTCGTGTTTTACTTAATATTTTACTAATTTAAACATTTAAATCTGCTTTAAAGCTTCCCACGATTCCCGAAACAAATGTAAAACTTGTGTTCATCCAGTGGATTCATAATATTAAATAATATCACAAAACTGCGTACGGAGCGTGTATAATATGCCCCTAATTCCTAAACCCCCCTTGTTTAACTATCTGTCTAGTACAGGTACACCCCAGAACTAACATTTTCCATAGTGTACCCTCAACCGCTGTGTTACAAAATAAGCTCCAGAAACAGACTTACCAGCGATCATTCCCTTGCAGAGCCAACGAACATGGTCGTAAGTCTGTTACTGGAGCTTCTTTACAAAACTAACATAGCAGCTGGGGGTGGGATTGTGTTACGGTACGAGATAACATCCATAGTTATCTGGGGGGGAGTAAGGGAGAGGGGAGGGCTCCCCTCCCATGCCAGAGACCTCAACAAGGACAGGGAAGAAGCAGGGATCTGATGACGCACAGTCAGCTCCTACTCTTCACTTTCCATAACTTGAACAGGCACTGCAGGAGATCCTAAGGAGCAGAGATGTAGTAATGATTTTTGAACACTAACAGTGGGCCAGTAGTGGGTTTAAATTTTAGTTTTTGGAGGTGGACTTGTCCTTAAATGCCACCAGTTTTAATCGATGCAGCTGATGTATAATAATCAGTAGGTGATCTGTAACGCTAATTATAGGTAGAGGAAAAAAGTCTGAACTAGATGGACGTATGTCTTTATTCATCCTCAGCTGTTATGTTACTTATCTAGGGCTAAAATTGTCATAGCATATTACACTATTGTTAACCCTGCACACCTCCCAACACTGTAAACACTGCACACCTCCCAACACTGTAAATACCACACCTCCCAATATTGTAAATACACACACCCTCCCAACACTGTAAATACAGCACACCTCCCAACATTGTAAATAAGCCACCTCCCACAGTGTAAATCTGCACACCTCCCAAATTGTAATAAAGCCACACCTCCCAACATTGTAAATACAGCACACCTCCCAACATTGTAAATACAGCACACCTCCCAACATTGTAAATACAGCACACCTCCCAACATTGTAAATAACGCACACCTCCCAACATTGTAAATACAGCACACCTCCCAACATTGTAATACAGGACACCTCCCAACATTGTAAATAGAGCACACTCCCAACATTGTAAATCCTGCACACCTCCCTACATTGTAAATTACAGCACACCTCCCACATTGTAAGTAAAGCACCACCTCCAACATGTAAATACAGCACACCTCCCAACATTGTAAAAAAAGCACACCTCCCACATTGTAATACAGCACCTCCAACATGTAAATACAGCACACCTCCCAACATTGTAAATACAGCACACCTCCCAACATTGTAAATACAGCAACATCCCAACATTGTAATACAGCACACCTCCCAACATTGTAAATACACACACCTCCCAACTTGTCAATACAGCACACCTCCCAATTGTAACAACTGCACACCTCCCAACACTGTAAACAGCACACCCTCCAAATTGTAAATACAGCACACCTCCCAACACTGAAATCCAGCACACCTCCCAACATTGTAAATACAGCACACCTCCCAACATGTAAATACTGCACACCTCCCAACATTGTAATACACCCCAACACCACCTCCCAACATTGTAAATACAGCACACCTCCCCAAACATTGTAATACAGCACACCTCCCACATTGTACATAGCACACTCCCAACATTGTAAATACAGCACACCTCTCAACATTGTAAATACAGGACACCTCCCAACATTGTAAATAGAGCACACCTCCACATTGTAAATACTGCACACCTCCCTACATTGTAAATACAGCACCCCTCCCAACATTGTAAGTAAAGCACACCTCCCAACATTGTAAATACAGCACACCTCCCACATTGTAAAAAAAGCACACCTCCCAACATTGTAAATACAGCACACCTCCCAACATTGTAAATACAGCACACCCTCCCAACTTGTAAATACAGCACAACCTCCACATTGTAATACAGCACACCTCCCAACATTGTAAATACAGCCACACCTCCCAACATTGTAAACACTGCACACCTCCCAACATTGTAAATACAGCACACCTCCCAACATTGTAAATACAGCACACCTCCCAACATTGTAAATACAGCACACTCCCACATTGTAAAATACAGCACACCTCCCAATCTTGTAAATACAGCACACCTCCCAACATTGTAAATACAGCACACCTCAACTTTAAAACCAACACCCCAACATTGTAAAAAAGCACACCTCCAACATTGTAAATACAGCACACCTCCCAACATTGTAAATACAGCACACTCCCAACTGTAATACAGCACACCTCCCAACATTGTAAATACAGCACACCTCCCAACATTGTAAATACAGCCCACCTCCCAACATTTTAAATACAGCACACCTCCCAACATTGTAATACAGCCACCTCCCAACTTGTAAATACAGCACACCTCCCACATTGTAAATACAGCACACCTCCCAACATTGTAAATACAGCACACCTCCCAACATGTAAATCAGCACACTACATTGTAAATACAGCACACTCCCAACATTGTAAATACAGCACACCTCCCAACATTGTAAATACAGCACACTCCCACTTGTAAATACAGCACACCTCCCCCATTGTATACAGCACACCTCCAACATTGTAAATACAGCACACCTCCCACATTGTAATACAGCACACCTCCCAACGGTGTAATACAGCACACCTCCAACATTGTATATACAGCACACCCCCCACATTTAAATACAGCACACCTCCCAACATTGTTAACACTGCACACCCTCCCAACATTGTTAGAGCCAGTATAAACCACAGACTGACTTGCCATGCCAAAGTTCCTTCCTGATCCAACCTTGATTGACCCTCCAAGCACAGCCTTTTTAAGTGACAATGTGCTGAAGGTGTGCACTGAAAAACACAATAAAGGTGGTCTGTCCTAGTGAATCCAGGATGGCTAGGTATAATGTATTTATAGTTTTACCTTTCAATGGTTCAACAACAAGAAACCGTTTTTCTCCTTCGAACATAAGAAAAGATTTATCAGCTGTGCGGCTTTCAACCCAGTTGATTTAAGACCAGCCATTAGGTGGCGTTAAAACGTATGTTCGCAGATATACACAGCCTCTGGTTATGCCTGCGCTACCAAACATAGGTTGGTAAAAGTTTGTGTAACCAATCATTAAACCCTGATAAAGAGGGATGCAGCTCTACGTGAATCCAAAAGGTGTTTCTATTTTATATTGTTACCAGATCATTCTGTGTAGGAAACATTTCACAATTTTCTTTTTCATTGGGATTATGTGAAACAGTGACAATGACTTTGTGTTTACTAACAGCGAGATTATTGTCATTGTATTTAATTACAATAAACCTTGACGGGAAATCATTTCCAATGGCGCCAAGCTTTACTCTGTACGCAATTAGCAATTCACGAAAAGTCATAATTCCTCATTACAAAACAACAACGATTCCCCCCTACCAAAACCATTTAAATATTTTGTTAATTAAATTCATATTCTCTATTTGTCTTCTCACCTATAAATAATTGGTGCTTGTGTGTTCTGTAACTGACAAGTGGGAAGACAAATATTACAATGAATACAGTAGATGGAGGGAAGGCTGAAAAAAGACTTCAAAGCTTGTGTTTGCAGAGATCTCAGGAACGTTTGCACGTATTGACGACTCCATTTCACAAACTCTTTAAGAATGTGTCTTCTAAGATCCATCTAGAGGCATCAATAGGAAAATGTTTTCCTAACTCATCGGCTTGCATCTGGTTAATAGAGATGTCAAACTGTTGAGTTTTGTTCCGTTTTTGAAGTTTCTAAATTTTCGAAAGTTCGAGTTTTTGATTTTCGAAAATCGTCTACTTTACGATTTCCATATTGCTACTTTCGATTTTCTAATGTCTACTTTCGATTTTCCATAATTGTCTACTTTGATTTTCGATAAAAATCGAAAATCAAAAAATCCCGGGTTCCGTGAAATTCGAGAGTTCCGAAAGTTTCTTCGGGACTTCGAAACCCTCAATTCGATTCAAAACTGGGCTCTATTCGAACCCACATTACATCTCTAATGGTTATTGCTCACTGAATACTGGTTTTGAAACAAAATTTTTATAGTTTTGTCGCTTTAAACTATTCATAAAAAATGTGTCTTGCACTGAAACTGCACAGAAAGCTCAAACGAATTTGTTCAGCCCACTCAAGGCTATTGTATTCTACACCTAACTTGCGAGACCAAACCCTTCAAAAGGTGCCCATACATTAGAACTTACCTGCCCACCAATCCTGAAACATTCAATTCTTTCTGCAGTAACTGCTTTTCTGTTTTTTTATTCCTGGCCAATATGCAAAAAAAAAAAAAAATGAGCCAGGTGAGACCTTGCAATCAGAGAAAACCAAAAGGCATTTCCCCATTAATATAATTGAATGTCACGGGATCGGTCACGCAGGTAAGTTATAATGTAATGGAACCTTTTGTTTTACTAATCCACTTACCCCTGGTATGTACTTGACAATGATATTAACTGGAGTGAGTCCTTAGTAAATTGGAGTGAGTCCCTTGTTAATTGGAGTGAGTCCTTAGTAAATTGGAGTGAATCCCTTAATAACTTAAAGTTAGTCCCTTTTTAACCTTGGAATGAGTCCCTTAGTAATTGGAGTGAGTCCCTTGTTAAACTTTGGAGTGAGTCCCTTAGTAAATTGGAGTGAGTCGCTTAGTAAATTGGAGTGAGTCCCTTAGTATTTGGAGTGAGTCCCCTTAGTAAATTGGAGTGAATCCATTAATAACTTAAAGTTAGTCCTTTTTAACTTGGAATGGAGTCCTTAGTAAATTGGAGGTAGTCCCTTGTTCACTTTGGAGTGAGTCCCTTAGTAAATTGGAGTGAGTCCCTTAGTAAATTGGGAGTGAGTCCCTTATTAAATTGGAGTGAGTCCCCTTATTAAGCAGTTTCCTAGCAGGAAGTCTAAACCTCAGAACAATCAGTGCAGTTTCCTAGCAGGAAGTCTAAACCTCGGAACAATCAGTGCAGTTTCCTAGCAGGAAGTCTAAACCTCAGGAAAAATCATTGCAGATTTTCCCTATCATGAAGTCTAACTCGGAACAATCATGCAGTTTCCTAGCGAAGTCAAACCTCAAAACAATCAGTGCAGTTTTTCCTAGCAGAAGTCTAAACCTCAAAACATACATGCAGTTCCTAGCAGGAAGTCCTAAACCTCGGAACAATCAGTGCAGTTTCCTAGCAGGAAGTCTAAACCTCGGAACAAATCAGTGCAGTTTTCCTAGCAGGAAGTCTAAACCTCAGAACATCAGTGCGTTTCTAGCAGGAAGTCTAAACCTCGGAACAAATCAGTGCAGTTTCCTACAGGAGTCTAAACCTCAAAAAATCAGTGCAGTTTCCTAGCAGGAAGTCTAAACCTCGGAACAATCATGCAGTTTCCCCTAGCATGAAGTCTAAACCTCAAAACAATCAGTGCCGTTTTCCTAGCAGGAAGTCTAAACTCGAACAATCATGCAGTTTCCTAGCAGGAAGTCTAAACCTGAACAATCAGTGCAGTTTTCCTAGCAGGAATTCTAAACCTCGGAACAATCAGTGCAGTTTTCCTAGCAGGAAGTCTAAACTAAAACAATCAGTGCAGTTTTCCTAGCAGAAGTCTAAACCTGAAACAATCAGTGCAGTTTCCTAAGCAGGAAGTCTAAACCTCAGAAACAATCAGTGCAGTTTCCTAGCAGGAAGTCTAAAAACCTCGGAACAATCAGTGCAGTTCCTGCAGAAGTCTAAACCTCAAAACATCAGTGCATTTCCTCTAGCAGGAAGTCTAAACCTTCGGAACAAATCAGTGCAGTTTCCTAGCATGAAGTCTAAACCTCAAACAATCATGTGCAGTTTCCTAGCAGGAAGTCTAAACCTCGGAACATCATGCAGTTTTCCTAGCAGAAGTCTAAACCTGGAAACATCAGTGCAGTTTCCTAGCAGGAAGTCTAAACACCTCGGAAACAATCAGTGCAGTTTCCTACAGGAAGTCTAAACCTAAACAATCAGTGCAGTTTTCTACATGAGTCTAAACCTCGAACAATCAGTGCAGTTTCTAGCAGGAAGTCTAAAACCTCGGAACAATCATTGCAGTTTCCTAGCAGGAAGTCTAAACCTCGGAACAATCAGTGCAGTTTCCTAGCAGGAAGTCTAAACCTCGGAACAATCAGTGCAGTTTTCCTAGCGGAAGTCTAAACCCTCCGAACAATCAGTGCATTTTCCCTAGCAGGAAGTCTAAACCTCGGAACAATCAGTGCAGTTTCCTAGCAGGAAGTCTAAACTCGGAACAATCAGTGCAGTTTCCTAGCAGGAATCTAACCTCGGAACAATCAGTCAGTTTTTCCTAGCAGGAAGTCTAAACCTCGGACAATCATTGCAGTTTCCTAGCAGGAAGTCTAACACTCGGAAACAATCAGTGCAGTTTCCTAGCAGGAAGTCTAAACCTCGGAACCATCAGTGCAGTTTCCTCCAGCAGGAAGTCTAAACCTCGAACAACTCATTGCGTCCTAGCAGGAAGTCTAAACCCTCGGAACAGATCAGTGCAGTTTTCCTAGCAGGAAGTCTAAACCTCGGAACAATCATTGCAGTTTCCTAGCAGGAAGTCTAAACCTCGAACAATCAGTGCAGTTTCCTAGCAGGAAGTCTAAACCTCGAACAATCAGTGCGTTTCCTACAGGAAGTCTAACCCTCGGAACAATCAGTGCAGTTCCCTAGCAGGAAAGTCTAACCTCTAACAATCAGTGCAGTTTTCCTACAGGAAGTCTAACCTCGGAACAATCCAGTGCAGTTTCCTAGCAGGAAGTCTAAACCCTCGGAACAATCATTGCAGTTCCTAGCAGGAAGTCTAAACCTCGACAATCAGCTGCAGTTTCCTAGCAGAAGAAGTCTAAACCTCGACCATCAGTGCAGTTTCCTAGCAGGAAGTCTAAAACCCGGAACAATCGTGCAGTTTTCCTAGCAGGAATCTAAACCTCGAACCAATCAGTGCATTTTCCTAGCAGGAAGTCTAAACCTCGGAACAATCAGTGCATTTCCTACAGAAGTCTAAACCTCAAACAAATCATGCAGTTTCCTAGCAGGAAGTCTAAACCTCGGAACAATCAGTGCAGTTTCCTAGCAGGAAGTCTAACCTCGGAACAATCAGTGCGTTTCCTAGCAGGAAGTCTAAAACCTCGAACAATCATGCAGTTTTCCTAGCAGGACGTCTAAACCTCGACAATCAGTGCAGTTTTCCTAGCAGGAAGTCTAAACCTCGGAACAATCAGTCAGTTTCCTAGCAGAAGTCTAAACCTCGGAACAATCAGTAGCAGTTTCCTAGCAGGAAGTCTAAACCCGTAACAATCAGTACAGTTTTCCTAGCAGAAGTCTAAACACTCGACAATCAGTGCAGTTTCCTAGCAGGAAGTCTAAACCTCGAACAATCAGGCAGTTTCCTAAGCAGGAAGTCTAAACCTCGGAATCATCATGCAGTTTCTAGCTGAATCTAAACCTTGTAACAATCAGTGCAGTTTCCTACAAAAGTCTAAACCTCGGAACAATCAGTGCAGTTTCCTACAGGAGTCTAAACCTCGGAAATCAGTCAGTTTCCTAGCAGGAAGTCTAAACCCTCGGACAATCAGCAGTTTCCTAGCAGGAAGTCTAAACCCTCGGAACAATCAGTGCAGTTTCCTAGCAGGAAGTCTAAACCTCGGAACAATCAGTGCAGTTTCCTAGCAGGAAGTCGTAAAACCTGGAACAATCAGTGCAGTTTCCTGCAGGAAGTCTAACCTCGAACAATCATGTGCAGTTTCCTAGCAGGAAGTCTAACCCTCGAAACAATCAGTGCAGTTTCCTAGCAGGAAGTCTAAACCTCGGAACAATCAGTGCAGTTTTCCTAGCAGGAATTCTAAACCCTCGTAACAATCATTGCAGTTTCCTAGCAGGAAGTCTAAACCTCGAACACTCATGCAGTTTTTCCTACAGTGAAGTCTAAACCTCGGAACAATCATGTCAGTTTCCTAGCAGGAAGTCTAAACCTCGGAACAATCAGTGCAGTTTCCTAGCAGGAAGTCTAAACCTCAAAACAATCAGTGCAGTTTCCTAGCAGGAAGTCTAAACCTCGGAACAATCAGTGCAGTTTCCTAGCAGGAAGTCTAAACCTCGGAACAATCAGTGCAGTTTCCTAGCAGGAAGTCTAAACCTCGGAACAATCCACACAGATAGCAGTTTTCTAGCAGGAAGTCTTAAACCTCAGAAACCAATCAGTGCAGTTTCCTCATGGAAGTCTAAACCTCGGACAATCAGTGCAGTTTCCTAGCAGGAAGTCTAAACCTCGGAACAATCGTGCAGTTTCCTAGCAGGAAGTCTAAACCTCGAACAATCAGTGCAGTTTCCTAGCAGGAAGTCTAAACCTCGGAACATCAGTGCAGTTTTCCTAGCGAAGTCTAAACCTCAAAAACAATCAGTGCAGTTCCTAGCAGGAAGTCTAAACCTCGAACAATCAGTGCAGTTTCCCTAGCAGAAGTCTAAACCTCAAAACAATCAGTGCGTTTCCTAGCAGGAAGTCTAAACCTCGGAACAATCAGTGCAGTCCCTAGCAGGAAGTCTAAACTGGAACAATCAGTGCAGTTCCTACAGGAGTCTAAACCTCGGAACAATCATTGCAGTTTCCCTAGCAGAAGTTCTAAACCTCAAAACAATCAGTGCAGTTTCCTAGCAGAAGTCTAAACCTGAACAATCAGTGCAGTTTCCTAGCAGGAAGTCTAAACCTCGAACAATCATGCAGTTTCCTAGCAGGAAAGTCTAAACCTCGAACAATCAGTGCAGTTTCCTAGCAGGAAGTCTAAAACCTCAACAACATCAGTGCAGTTTCCTAGCAGGAAGTCTAAACCTCGGAACAATCAGTGCAGTTTCCTAGCAGGAAGTCTAAACCTCAAACAATCAGTGCGTTTCCTGCAGGAAGTCCTAAACCTCGGAACAATCAGTGCAGTTTCCCTAGCAGGAAGTCTAAACCTGGCAACAATCAGTGCAGTCCTAGCAGGAAGTCTAAACCTCGGAACAATCAGTGCAGTTTCCTAGCAGAAGTCTAAACCTCAAAACAATCAGTGCATTTTCCTAGCAGAAGTCTAAACCTCGGAACATCAGTGCAGTTTCCTAGCAGGAAGTCTAAACCTCGGAACAATCAGTGCAGTTTCCTAGCAGGAAGTCTAAACCTCGGAACAATCAGTGCAGTTTCCTAGCAGGAAGTCTAAACCTCGAAACAATCAGTGCGTTTCCTAGCAGGAAGTCTAAACCTCGGAACAATCAGTGCAGTTTCCTACAGGAAGTCTAACCTCGGAACAATCAGTGCAGTTTCCTAGCAGGAAGTCTAAACCTCGGAACAATCAGTGCAGTTTCCTAGCAGAAGTCTAAACCTCGAACAATCATAGCAGTTTCCTAGCAGGAAGTCTAAACCTCGGAACAATCAGTGCAGTTTCCTCCTAGCAGGAAGTCTAAACCTCGAACAATCAGTGCAGTTTCCTAGCAGGAAGTCTAAACCTCGAACAATCAGTGCATTTTTCCTAGCAGGAAGTCTAAACCTCGGAACAATCAGTGCAGTTTCCTCAGGAAGTCTAAACCTCGGAACAATCAGTGCAGTTTCCTAGCAGGAATTCTAAACCTCGGAATCATGTCAGTTTCCTAGCAGGAAGTCTAAACCTCGAACAATCAGTGCAGTTTCCTAGCAGGAAGTCTAAACCTCGGAACAATCAGTGCAGTTGTTTCCTAGCAGGAAGTCTAAACCTCGGAACAATCAGTGCAGTTTCCTAGCAGGAAGTCTAAACCTCGGAACAATCATTGCAGTTCCTAGCAGGAAGTCTAAACCCCAAACCTCGAACATCAGTGCAGTTTCCTAGCAGGAAGTCTAAACCTCGGAACAATCATGGCGTTTTCCTAGCAGGAAGTCTAAACCTCGGAACAATCAGTGCAGTTTTCCTAGCAGGCAATCTAAACCTCGAACAATCAGTGCAGTTCTCCTAGCAGGAAGTCTAACCCTCGAACAATCAGTCAGTTTCCTAGCAGAAGTCTAAACCTCGGAACAATCATTGCAGTTTCCTAGCGGAAGTCTAACCTCGGAACACAGTGCAGTTTCCTAGCAGAAGTCTAAACCTCCCTAAACAATCAGTGCAGTTTCCTAGCAGGAATCTAAACTCGGAACAATCAGTGCAGTTTCCTAGCAGGAAGTCTAAACCTCGGAACAATCAGTGCAGTTTCCTAGCAGGAAGTCTAAACCTCGAACAATCAGTGCAGTTTCCTAGCAGGAAGTCTAAACCTCGGAACAATCATTGCAGTTTCCTACAGGAAGTCTAAACCTCGGAACATCAGTCAGTTTCCTAGCAGGAAGTCTAAACCTCGAACAATCGTCAGTTTCCTAGCAGAAGTCTAACCACCTCGGAACAATCAGTCAGTTTCCTAGCAGGCAAGTCTAAACTCTCGGAACAATCAGTGCAGTTTCCTAGCAGGAAGTCTAAACCTCGGAACAATCATTGTCAGTTTCCTAGCAGGAAGTCTAAACCTCGGAACAATCAGTGGCAGTTTCTAGCAGGAAGTCTAAACCTCGGAACAATCAGTGCAGTTCCTAGCAGGAAGTCTAAACGCTCGGAACAATCAGTCAGTTTTCCTAGCAGGAAGTCTAAACCTCGGAACAATCAGTGCAGTTTCCTAGCAGGAAGTCTAAACCTCGGAACAATCAGTGCAGTTTCCTAGCAGGAAGTCTAAACCTCGGAACAATCAGTGCAGTTCTTTTTTTTAAGCGGAAATGGAAAACCTGATACATAATGACTTTTTAATGTCACGATTTTGATACTTTGTTTCAATGCGTTTGACAGAGCTCTGCTATCCCAGCTATCATTTACATTATAGCGCTAGTGCGATGGCAGAGAATCTTGGAGACTTTGTGTGTACTAGTTAAAAGGAAATGTGGCATATTCATGTTCCCTTGTGGATAAATGAACTTTCAGCTTTATCTGTCCTTTGCAGTGCTCCCCTACTTCATGGTGATATAACACATTGGCACCGCACGTTCCTGATTATCCGTCAGCGAACGGCTCCTATTTGTTCCATTCTTCTCTTGGCCGCTCTGTTTCATGATGTTTTAGGGTTTCAGATTAAACATTTAGGAAAAACAAAAATGGATCTGTGTGAAATGACCAATCCATCCAGCAGCTCCCGGCATGGGACGCGTGTTAATCTGCTGCAGGTGTCTATGTATTGACAATGCCATGCCCTGTAGGGGAACAGTAGAAACAGGGATTGGTAATGAGTAGGGACGTGGTAACAAACAGCCAAGAGACTATCCGTTTATTTAACCCCTTCCGAACGTCCGGATTTCAACTGCTAAACAGAACAACATCACATTGTAACTGAACAGCCCAATTCCCAGGGAATGAATGAGAGGCTGGGCCCTTAAGTACTGGGAATAGGACAGAAACACAGGAAAGGTTCGTGTTTTACTTATATTTACTAATTTAAACATTTTAAATCTGCTTTTAAAGCTTCCCACGATTCCCGAAACAAATGTAAAACTTGGTTCATCCGGAGTGGATTCATATATAAAATAATATCACAAAACTGCGATACGGAGCGTGTTAAAAATGCCCCTAATTCCTAAACCCCCCTTGGTGTTTAACTATCTGTCTAGTAAGGTACACCCCAGAACAAAACTAACATTTTCCATAGTGTACCCTCAACCCTGTGTTACAAAATAAAGCTCCAGAAACAGACTTACCAGCGATCATTCCCTGCAGAGCCAAGCGAACATGGTCGGGTAAGTCTGTTACGGAGCTTACTTTACAAAATTAACATAGCAGCTGGGGGGTGGGATTGTGTTACGGTACGAGATGAAAATTACATAAGTTATCTGGGGGGGAGTAAGGGGAGGGGAGGGCTCCCCTCCACATGCCAGAACTCAACAAGGACAGGGAAGAAGCAGGGATCTGATGACGCACAGTCAGCTCTACTCTTCACTTTTCATAACTTAGAACAGGCACTGCAGGATCATAAGGAGCAGAGATGTAAGGTAAGGATTTTTGAACACTATACAGTGGGGCCGAGTAGAGTGTGGTTAAATTTTAGTTTGGAGGTGGACTTGTCCTTAAAATGCAACCAGTTTTAATCGATGCAGCTATGATGTAATAATAATCAGTAGATGATCTGTAAACGCTAATTATAGGTAGAGGAAAAAAGTCTGAACTAGATGGACGTATGTCTTTATTCATCCTCAGCTGTTATGTTACTATCTAGGGCTAAAATTGTCATAGCATATACACCATTGTAACATGCACACCCCCAAAATGTAACACACTGCACACCTCCCAACACGTAATACAGCACCCTCCCATATTGTAAATACAGCACACCTCCCAACACTGTAAATACAGCACACTCCCAACATGTATACAGCACACCTCCCAAACACTGAAAACACTGCACCTCCAACACTGTAAACACTGCACACCTCCCAACACTGAAATACAGCAAACCTCCCAAAATTGTAATAAAAGCCACCTACCAAACAGTGAAATATAACACTACTCCTGCCACCTCCCAACATTGTAAAACGCACACCTCCCAACAGGTAAATACTGCACAACCTCCCAACATTGTAAATAAAGCACACCCCCAACATGTACATACAGCACACTCTCCAAACATTGTAAATACAGCACACCTCCAACATTGTAAATACAGCACACCTCCCAACATTGTAAATACAGCACACCTCTCAACATTGTAAATAAAGGACACCTCCCAACATTGTAAATAGAGCACACCTCCCAACATTGTAAACACTGCACACCTCCCTACATTGTAAATACAGCACACCTCCCAACATTGTAAGTAAAGCACACCTCCAACATTGTAAATACAGCACACCTCCCAACATGTGGTCCAAATAAAGCACACCTCCCAACATTGTAAAAAAAGCCACACCTCCCACATTGTAAATACAGACACCTCCCAACATTGTAAATACAGACACCTCCCAACATTGTTAATACAGCACACCTCCCAACATTGTAAATACACCCACCCCAAAATTGTGTAAATGCAGCACACCTCCCAAACATTGTAAATAAAGCACAACCCCCCAACGTTGTAAATACAGGACACCTCACATTGTAAAACAGCACCTCCCAACATTTGTAATACAGGCACACCTCCCAACAGTTTGTAAATACAGCACACCTCCCAACATTGTAAATACAGCAAACTCCAAACGTTGTAAATACAGCACACCTCCCAAACATTTTCTTATTGTAAAGTACAGCACACCTCCCAAACATTGTAAATACAGCACACCCTCCCAACATTTTGTAAATACAGCACACCTCCCAACATTGTAAATACACACACCTCCCAACATTGTAAATACGCACACCTCCCAACATTGTAAATACAGCACACCTCCCAACATTGTAAATACAGCAACCTCCCAACATGTAAATACAGCACACCTCCCAACATTGTAAATACAGCACACTCCCAACATTGTAAGTAAGCACACCTCCCAAACATTGTAAATACAGCACCCACTCCACAATTGTAAATACGCACACCTCCCAACATTGTAAATAAAGCACACCTTCAACATTGTAATAAAGCACACCTCTCAACATTGTAAATACAGCACACCTCCCAACATTGTAAATACAGCCAACCTCCCAACACTTGTAAATAAGCACACCTCCCAACATTGTAAATACAGCACACTCCCAACATGTAAATACAGCACACCTCCCAACATTGAATACCAGCACACTCCCAAATTGTAAATACAGCACATCTCAACATTGTAATAACAGCACAACCTCCCAACATTGTAAATAGAGCACACCTCCCAACATTGTAAAAAAAAATATGCACACCTCCCAACATTGTAAATACAGCACACCTCCCAACATTAAAAAGACACCTCCCAACATTGTAAATACAGGCCAACCTCCCAACATTGTAAATACAGCACACCTCCCAACATTGGTAAAACAGGACACCTCCTCAATTGTAAATACAGCACACCTCCAACATTGTAAAACAGCACAACCTCCCAACATTTAAATACAGCACACCTCCCAACATTGTAAATCAGCACACCTCCCAACATTGTAAAAAAAAGCACACTCCCCAACATTGTAAATACAGCACACCTCCCAACATTGTAAATACAGCACACCTCCCAACATTGTAAATACAGCAACTCAACGAAATCCAGCACACCTCCCAACATTGTAAAAAAAAGCACACCTCCCAACATTGTAAATACAGCACACCTCCCAACATTGTAAATACAGCACACCTCCCAACACTGTAAATACAGCAACACCTCTCAGCATTATAAACACAGCAGACCTCCCAACACTGTAAAATACTGACCACACCTCCCAACATTTAAATACTGCACACCTCCCAATATTGTATATCCAGCACATTGTTAACACTGCACACTCCCAACATTGTAAATACAGCACACCTCCCAACATTGTAAATACAGCACACCTCCCAACATTGTAAATACAGCACACTCCCAACATTGTAAATACAGCACACCTCCCAACATTGTAAATACAGCACACCTCCCAACATTGTATATACAGCACACCTCCCAACATTGTAAATACAGCACACCTCCCAACATTGTAATACAGCACACTCCACATGCAAATACAGACAACCTCCCAACATTGTAAATACAGCACACCTCCAACATTGTAAAAAAAAGCAACCCTCCCAACATTGTAAATACAGCACACTCCCAACATGTAAATACAGCACACCTCCCAACATTGTAATACAGCACACTCCAACATTGTAAATAAGCACACCTCCCAACATTGTAAAAAAAGCCAAACATTAAATACAGCACACCTCCCAACATTGTAAATACAGCACAACCTCCCAACATGTAAATACAGCACACCTCCCAACACTGTAAATACAGCACACCTCTCAGCATTATAAACACAGCGACCTCCCAACACTGTAAATACTGCACACCTCCCAACATTGTAAATACGCACACCTCCCAATATTGTATATCCAGCACTTGGTAACACTCCACACTCCAACATTGTAAATACAGCACACCTCCCCAACATTGTAAATACAGCACACCTCTCAACATTGTAAATACAGCCACACCTCCAACATTGTAAAAAAAGCACACCTCCCAACACTTGTAAATACAGCACACACTCCCAACATTGTAAATACAGTACACCACCTCCCAACATTGTAAATACAGCACACCTCCCAACATTGTAATACAGCACACCTCCCAACATTGTAAATACAGCACACCTCCCAACATTGTAAATACAGCACACCTCCCAACATGTAAATACAGCACACCTCCCAACATTTTAAATACAGCACACCTCCCAACATTGTAAATACAGCACACCTCCCAACATTGTAAATACAGGACACCTCCTAACATTGTAAATACAGCACACCTCCCAACATTGTAAAACGCCACACCCCAACATTGTAAATACAGCACACCCTCCCAACATTGTAAATACAGCACACCTCCCAACATTGTAAAAAAAAGAACACCTCCCAACATTGTAAATACAGCACACCTCCCAACATTGTAAATACAGCACACCCTCCCAACATTTGTAAACTCAACATGACAGCACCTCCCAACACTGTAAATACAGCACACCTCTCAGCATTATAAACACAGCAGACCTCCCAACACTGTAAATACTGCACACCTCCCAACATTGTAAATACTGCACAACTCCCAATATTGTCATACTCCAGCAACATTGTAATAACACTGCACACCTCCCAACATTGTAAATACATGCACACCTCCCAACATTGTAAATACAGCACACCTCCTCAAACATTGAAATACAAGCACACCTCCAACATTGTAAAACAGCACACCTCCCAACATTGTAACATACAGCACACCCCAACATTGTAAATACAGCACACATCCCCAACATTGTAAATAAGCACACCTCCCAACAACAGTCGTTGTAAATACAGGCACACCTCCCAACATTGTAAAATAACCAGACACACCTCCCAACATTGTTAAAGTACAGCACACCTCCCAACATTGTAAATACAGCACACCTCCCAACGGTGTAAATACAGCACACCTCCCAACATTGTATATACAGCACACCTCCCAACATTGTAAATACAGCACACCTCCCAACATTGTAAATACAGCACACCTCCCAACGGTGTAAATACAGCACACCTCCCAACATTGTATATACAGCACACCTCCCAACATTGTAAATACAGCACACCTCCCAACATTGTAAATACAGCACACCTCCCAACGGTGTAAATACAGCACACCTCCCAACATTGTATATACAGCACACCTCCCAACATTGTAAATACAGCACACCTCCCAACATTGTTAACACTGCACACCTCCCAACATTGTTAGAGGCCAGTATAACCACAGACTGACTTGCCATGCCAAAGTTCCTTCCTGATCCAACCTTGATTGACCCTCCAAGCACAGCCTTTTAAGTGACAATTGCTGAAGGTGTGCACTGGAAAAAACACAATAAAGTGGGTCTGTCCTAGTGAATCCAGGATGGCTGAGGGTATAATGTATTTATAGTTTTACCTTTCAATGGTTCAACAACAAAGAAACCGTTTCTCCTTCGAACATAAGAAAAGATTTATCAGCTGTGCGGCTTTCAACCCAAGTTAGTATTTAAGACCAGCCATTAGGTGGCGTTAAATACGTATGTTCGCAGAGCACACAGCCTCTGGTTAAAGACGCAGCTACCAAAACATAGGTGGTAAAGTTGTGTTAACCACTTCATTAAACCCTGATAAAAGAGGGTTATGCAGCTCTACGTGAATCCAAAAGGTGTTTCTGATTTATATTGTTACCCGAGATTCATTCCTTGTGTAGGCAAACATTTTCAACAATTATTCAATTTCATTGGGATTACTGTGAAACAGTGACAAAATGACTTGTGTTTACTACAGCGACAGATATTGTCATTGTATTTAATTACAATAAAACCTTGGACGGGAAATCTTTCCAATGGCGGCCCAAGCTTTACATCTGTACGCTTAGCAATTCACGGAAAAAAAGTCATAATTCCTCATTAACAAACACGACAAACGATTCCCCTACACCAAAACAGTTATAAATATTTTGTTAATTAAATTCATGGTCACAGATTTTGTACTTCTCACCTTATAAATAATTGGTGCTTGTGATGTTCTGTAACTGAAGTGTGGAAAGGTACATAATCTTACAATGAATACAGTAGAATGGTAGGGAAGGCTGAAAACAGACTTCAAAGCTGTTTTGCAAGATCGCTCAGGAACGTATTGAACGTATTGACGAACTCATTTCACAAAACTCTTTAAGGAATGTTTCTTCCTAAGATCACTCTGAGGCATCAAGGAAAAGTTCCTAACTCATTGGCGTGCATCAGGTTAATGAGATGTTCGTAAAACGTGTTGAGTTGTTGCGAAAACTGTGAGTTTTGATTCCGTTTTGAAGTTTTCTAAATTTTTCGGAAAGTTCGATTTTTGATTTTCGGAAAATCGTTAACTTTCGATTTTCCCATTTGTCTTTGCCTTGAAAATTTTCAGTACTTGATTTTTCATATGGTCTACTTCAATTATTCCATATCGTCTACTTTTCGATTTTCCATACTTGTCTACTCTTCGATTTTCCATAAGCTATTCGATTTCTTCTCTAACTTTCGTTTTTCCATTAATTGTCTACTTTCGATTTTCCATAATCGCTACTTTCGTCATTTCATAAACGTCTACTTCGGTTCCATAATTGTCTACTTTCGATTTTCCATAATCGTGCTACTTCCGATTTTCCATATTGTCTACTTTCGTTCAATATCTATTCGATTCAACGTTATATTCATTCAATTGTCTACTTTCGATTTTCCATTAATCGTCTACTTTCCGATTTTCCTTATATTTCGTTTCGATACGTCTTTTCGATTTTCCCTAATGGTCTAACTTTCCATTTTCCATACGTCTACTTTCCATTTTACCATAATTGTTCTACTTTGATTTTCCATAATTGTCTACTTTCGATTTCCATATCAACTTCGATTTCATTTCTACTTTCGATTTCCATAATTGTCTACTTTCGATTTCCTAATTGTCTACTTTCGATTTATAAGTCTAATTCGATTTCGATATAATCGAAAATTCAAAAAATCGGGTTCCGTGAAATTCGAGAGTTCGAAAGTTTCTTCGGGACTTCGAAAACCTCAAATTCGATTCAAAACGGGCTCTATTCGAACCCACATTACATCTCAAATGGTTAATTGCTCCTGAAAATATGGTTTTGTGAAACAGACAATTTTAGTTTTGTCGCTTTAAAAACGTATTCATAAAAAATGTGTCTTGCACTGAAACTGCACAGAAAGCTCCAAACGAATTTGTCAGCCACCACTCAGACTATTGGATTCTACACCTAACTTGCGAGACCAAAACCCTTCTTAAGGTGCCCAAATTAGAACTTACCTGCCCACCAATCCTGAAACATTACAATTAATTCTGCAGTAACTGCCTTTCCGTTTTTTTTATTCCTGGCCCAATATGCAAAAAAAAATGAAGCCAGGTGAGACCTTGCAATCAGAGAAGAACAAAAGGATTTCCAATTGAATAATGAATGTCACGGGATCGGTCAGGCAGGTAAGATAAGTATATGAACCTTTATGTTTACTAATCCATTAATCCTGTATTGTATCGTGACAATAGATATATAACTTGGAGTGAGTCCCTTATTAACTTGGAATGAGTCCCTTGTAACTTGGAGGAGTAGTCCTAGTAAATGGAGTGATTCCCTTGTAACTGTGAGTCCCTTCGTAAATTGGAGTGAGTCGCTTAGTAATGGAGTGAGTCCCTAGTAAATGGAGTGAGTCCCTTATTAACTTGGAGTGAGTCACTTAGTAAATTGGAGTGAGTCCCTGTTAGTAAATGAGGAGTCCGTATTAACTGGGAGTGAGCCCTTATAATTGCTGTGAGTCCGTAGAAATTGGAGTGAGTTCCCTTGTAACTTGGAATGGAGTCCCTTAGTAAATTGGGAGTGAGTCCCGTTTAACTTGGAGTGAGTACCCTTGTAACTTGGAGTGAGTTCCTTAGTAACCTTGGAGTGAGTCACTTAGTAAATTGGAGTGAGTCCCGTGTATTGAGTGAGTCCCTTATAACTTGGAGCGAGTCCCTTAGTAAATTGGCGTGAGCCGTAGTACATTGGAGTGAGTCCTTATAACTTGGAGTGATGTCCCTTAGTAAATTGGAGGGTCCATAGTAAATTGGAGTGAGTCCCTATAACTTGGAGTGAGTCACTTAGTAAATTGGAGTGAGTCCTTAGTAAATTGGAGTGGTCCTGTATAACTTGGAGTGAGGCCCTTAGTTAATTGGAGTGAGTAACTTAGTAAATTGGAGTGAGTCCCTTGTTAACTTGGAGTGAGTCCCTTAGTAAATTGGAGTGAGTTCCTTATAACTGGAGTGAGTCCCTTAGTAAATTGGAGTGAGTCCATGTAGTAATTAGAGTGAGTCCTTATTAACTTGAGTGAGTCCCAGATGGTGCCTAGTAAATTGGAGTGAGTCCCTAGTAAATTGAGTGAGTCCCCTTATTAACTTGGAGTGAGTCCCTAGTGAAATTGGAGTGAGTCCCTTAGTAAATTGGAGTGAGTCCCTGTTACTTGGAGTGAGTCCCTTGTTAACTTGGAGTGAGTTCCTATTAACTTGGAGTGAGTCACTTAGTAATTGGAGTGAGTCCCGTAGTAAATTGAAGTGGTCCCTTATTAACTGGAGTGAGTCCCTTAGTAAAATTGGAGTGAGTCCCTATAGTAAATGGAGTGAGTCCCTTTAACTTGGAGTGAGTTACTTAGTAATTGGAGTGATTCTTAGTAAATTGAAAGTGAGTCCCTTATTAACTGGGGTGAGTCCCTTAGTTAATTGGCTTGAGCCCTTAGTAAATTGGCGTGAGTCCCTATTAATTGGAGGTAATGTTTGACTCCCAGATAACCACAGTTACTGTACCACTAGAAATAATGATAGCAGCGGGATAATGTCTTTTAATTTACATGTTGCAATTTATTAGAGAGAGTGAAGTGATTTTATGATCGCGTTAGCGAACGTGGTAAATCTGAAACATAATTACTCACTGCGGAATTTTATCGAAGAGCTATTGAGGCGTTAACATTGAGCACTAACATTTAATCGTGAGCGCTGGATGGTGCAGGTGTCTTTTGTGGTCACCCCGGTGTTCAGTGGGCAAAATATTGACCTGTGTTTATCCAACCTTACAGCCCTGACCTGGATCGGTTGATGGAAAAGGCGTCTAGAACCCATAATTCAGACATTATTAAAGCTATTTGATCTTTGTTTTTTTTTCTACTTCTCTTTTTAAACACCCAGTACGATACAGACTTCCAAGACTAAAGGGATCTACGGGAATTCCTAGTCCATCACCTGGGTCCTGTTGGGGGGAAAGAAAGGTGGTTTGTGCCAGATATTTTCAGGTTTGTGAGAAAGAAAGTATTTGCCTGTAAATGACACACGTGTTCAACGTTGTACTGGTGTGCGCCGTGCACGTTTTAATTGTTGTGCAGGAATAGGTGCCCATTAAAATGCCATCAAACCAGAAATAACAAGCTGGATATAGCTAATGCCCTTTTCTATATTCAGACAATACAGTATTCACACACTCCCATTGTGGGTAGCCGAGGGTTAAAATAGACATAAACAATGTTCTGCCATTGAAACTTTAAGCAAATCCACACCAACACGGCCACGTAACATCTTGGGAATATAATTGGTTCTGGCAGAATTATAAATCCCTCTATCTTATTTCACAGACCATTGTAAATTGCCTGGTTTATTTATTTATTCTACCCTGTAAGGGAAGAGAATCGATCTTGGAAATGAAAGAGAATAAACTGTAGTTGGGGCGAAGGAAATGAAACAGATGTAAATATATTATATAAATACCAGGGCAGCGGAACTTTGGGTTCGAATCACCATGTGCGGATATACCGTATGTTGTATGTGCATTACGTGTGTTCTGTGAACATCCCAGACAATATATTATTAGAGATGTCCGAACTTCGCAAAATCCGGTCCGCTCGAGGATCCGGAGTTTCGAAAAAAATTCAAAAATTCGAAAATCGTGAGCGGACCCATTAAAAACCCATTAAAAGAAAAAATCCTCGAAAAATACGTGAAATCCTCGTAATTGAAAATTTTCGAAAAAACCGGTTCGGAAGTTCGGAAGGGGCAAAATCGGAAATCCGCGTATCCACCGTTCAGGAGACGAGGTAGGTAAATCCGCGAACTGGGCCATCACTATATATTATTATGGAAGTTCTAAGGTCTGTAGACCAGGGATGGAACATATTTTTCACTTTAACTAATAACTTATTATATTTTAACCAAATATTGTGATTGGCTCACTGAGTCACAGCTATATTAACCCCCTGTAAAAATCTATGTATATATACCAATTATACTCTACATACTCTGTGTCTATTGATATGGTCAGTGGGTGTTTATCCTTACACAGAGAGTGATGTGATAGTGTTTATCCATCTTTTTATTGTGATGATAATTACATTCACAGCAAAGAATTGTGGGTTAAATCTGGTCATGGGCTCTCATGGATGTGTTCTGTTAACACTGGACCAACTGCAATGAAAAGAACTTTCCAGGTTCCCAGTGTCTCGATACCAGTTATGTAGCCAACATATGTAGCCGTTTATTTTAAGGAGAACTAAACTTTAGTTTTTGGATCCTAAAATGATAAAGGCTTTTCTCCCCAGAACACCAATAATTGTAAGATTCTTCTATACTAAGTTGCATTTAGTACATGTAATAAGTAGATTCTGTAACAAAGAAGGCTTCCATGTGGTTGCCAGTACAACTCACAGCCCGTGTAGGTGTCAAAGAGCCTTTTGAGCATGTGCACTAATTGGCCACACCCCAACCCTTTTATGTCTCTATATACAGAGGGGGTCAATTTACCCAGACTCTCTGGGCAAAAATAGGGAGTAAAGTCGTGCTAACTGGTTCGCTACGTGTTTAGCGCGACTTTTAACTCATATTAGCGTTGGATGTGCGTGTTACGCAAAACAACCGCGTTTGCGCTAGGTTCAGCGCGGATATTAACACCAGCTAGTGGCATTAAAATCCTGCAGTCTGTAAATCCCTTACCAAGATTATCCATATTCACAAACACGATATGAAATGCAAAAAGAGCATTTACCCAAGCGTCTCTAGGTAAATGAGCCACAGAGTGTTTTCTATACAGATGTCTCCACACAAATGTGGAAGTCTCTGATAAGACTTTAAAAGCTGCTGTTATCCTGCAGTTTATTTTGCAGCCACTAACAGCCTGGAACAATCAATAATGATTTACTGCCGTTTGTGTTTTTTTTTTTTCATTCTATTTAAAGTTCTTATCG
This sequence comes from Hymenochirus boettgeri, assembly GCA_019447015.1. Lineage (NCBI taxonomy): Eukaryota > Metazoa > Chordata > Amphibia > Anura > Pipidae > Hymenochirus > Hymenochirus boettgeri. The sequence goes on along the minus strand of CM033477.1, from coordinate 164,394,193 downwards.
TTTTAAAAATGGTGCTAATTTTTCCCCAACCAATCAGATGTTAGTAGTTTCAAATGTTAAATAAGATGTGATTGGTTGGGGCAAATTAGCACACATTTTTAAACGATAAGACTTTATTGAACTCCCTGAAGTTTCTAAAATAAACCTGTATTCTTTATGGCAGCTGCTCTGTGGCTCAACATAGAAATACCATGAGGTCCAGGTCCAAATCCACTTGCTTACTTTTTGAAACTGACTGCTTTTTTCTGTTAGTTTCCATTATTTTTCTAGAAAACTAAAAGTTACACATGTACAGACTTTATATATAGAGCTTGATGGGATAGTGGAAAAGCTTTGCTTTAAGCAAAAGTAAATGAGGTTGCAGGCTCAATTAGCCAGCCTGCTAGCAAAGGAATAAACTGCAAGGTAACTTTTCTTTTTTGTATAAAAAGCAAAGGAATTTGTCATGCTAGGGAGAGAGGCATTATATATGTTACATGCAATGTGATTGGCTGTAAGCTTCTAGGAAGCAATTTGAGCAATGTTGTCTGGAGATTTTAGTTCTCCTTTAATTACAGGAATTGGAAAAAACACTAATTGTGCAATGCTGTAAAACATGTGGCAGTTGTAGAAATGCAGGCAAAAATTACAGGTCTTATGGGGCAAATCATGGCTGATTGTGGAGAAAAATATCAATTAGACAAAATGGTCCAGTCCACTGATGAATATGGGTGATTTGTCAGTCTGGAAGCAGATGAACCACACACAGTGTCAGACAATGACATGATATTGTTATGTCTATGGTCCCTATTAGACAGACACAAGGATAACATGAAATTAGAATGTAATTGGGATACAACTGAAGTCCTGAGTCTAATGGGGACACATTGGGGATTGTGGGTATTGGTGCAGTTTCCTGATTGATGTTATTCCACCAGTTTGTTAACATGTTTCTCGTCTCTCATGTGTGAATAGGGACGGTTTCCATTCTGTTGTTTCTAATAGTCCAGTTGATCGATCAGTAATCAGCATCTCCAATACATCCCAACGTTGCAATGTATCACCATACGACACGTTCTACATATCAATCAAACCAGAGTCAAATCCCAGAAGATAAATAATAGAGATGAAAATATCCGTGACCACTGTGAAGCTGTCATACTGGTTCACCGCCCTGAGTGGGAGGTGGAATGAATGACTGTCCAACTCATAGGATCATCCTGAGTCACCAGCCATCTAATTAAGAGTAGTGACCTCCCAATCCACCAGGGACACAGAGCTGTCAATCCACACACTTAACCACAAAACTATCATTGATCTTCTTCTCCTTCCCAAGAGGTCTGAGGCAGCTGTGATTATTCTATTTCTCCATCATTACTCAAGTTATTAGGGCCACGGTGGATCACAGTCTATTATAATACTGTACTATATTCTTTCCATTGATACCTATACCCTACCCGTACTGTCAACCCCCCGTATTCCCCATACCAAAGTTTTCTTATTTGTTGCTTTGGGAATGTCAACATGTAAATTGATCCTGCCATTGAAGCTCTTTTGATTTGGTTTTATGTTATTTTGACAGAGGATTGATATCCCTTCATTGCTGTCATGTGTATAAAAAGTCGTCTCGCGCTATCTCTCTATCTATATCTATCTATCTATCTATATCAAATCTATCTACTTATCTATCACTATCCATTCTATTATCTATCTATCTTCTATCTCTATCTATCTCTCTAATACTCTATCTATCTATATCTATTCTATCTATCTATCAATCTATCTATCTATCAGTGATCCTAAGGCTTTTGGCACCTGAAAATACTTTTAAATGCCACCTAAAGGCAGACGGGGGTGGTGGGGTGGTGGGGTGGTGTGTTTCTCACATGAAGTGGGCGTTGCTTTATCAGGCAACATAGGGTGTGGCTTGTGGGGGGGGTGGGGTGGGGCGACTAACACTGACTTGTAATTTGAAAGACTTTACAATGACTGGTGGATGTTGCTGAAATGCAGGGTTGCAGGAAGGTTTTTTTTTTGAACTTCCCCCTTTTACAGGGGTGCGCCCTGAGCAAATGTTTCAGTTTGCTCATGGTAGGGGCACCCCTGTACCTATATCTATCATCCCATCCATCACTAGTAAAGTAGGGTTAATAGTTCAGGGGTGGATATTGTTTGCATGTTTTGGTCTGTATAACATTTAAGAATCTCCTAAACTTGCAGCTGAGATTTAATTCTGTCAGTAACAGGCAGAGTGAAGGATTATTAATATTTTAATGCCTTTGGTTATTTCAGATTCATTGTTTGTGGTAATAACATAAACCCGCCTGTTCCCTAATAAAAAAAAGAACGCATTTGGAAAAATATAATGTTTGTCTTCTAGGCAAGGAAGACAAGTTCAGCCATTTGTTAAGAACCGAATTAAAGGAAATCATAGCTTTTAAAGAGCATAAAATTATTAATATATATATATATATTATATTATATATCTTCAGCCTGAGGATTTCTGGGGTAGCAGCAGTCACCGATGCTTTGACGTCCTAAGCTGTCCTGAGCATGTGTAAGATTGTAAAAACTTGTGCAGCTTTTGGAGTGGACAGAAAACTGTAGTGGAGGGAGCTGAGAAGAGCAGAATGAAGTTCTTCTTTCTAGTACATCTTCCAAGTTGGTATTGTGGTTTGGGGGGTCATTAGGCTTTGCATATATCAGGGGCGCATTATCATGAGGCACCACTGAGCCATGTGACTCAGGCGGCACCATGGAGTTCCAAGAACCAAGGCGGCAAATGAAAGAGGGGGGGTTACCCAAAACGGCGCCTCTGGCAGCCCCGCGGCACTACAATATGATTGGGGTGAACTTGAAAAGTCAAACACCCCTTTATAAATATGTCATGGTTGTTTTATTTTTACTATGTCTAGGGACATTCTTTCTGTGGCCTGTCTCCTGTAATTAAATCTAAATTAACTACAGAACCCTATTCCCGCCTTCTCTATGTGATCTGTATTAGACGTTAGACTGCGTGTCTGCGCTTCACAATCTGAGTGTCTGAGCTCAAATCAAGTGTGCAGAACACGCACATGAGATCAAACAGGTTGTTGTCTACATTGTGAGATACTCTTGTGCTTTTAGGACCAGTGCCCCCTCACTTCTCTGCCAACCTCCGATGATCTCTCCAGTCAAGGTCGGGAAAGGCTAAAATGAGCGGAGGGTATGCAGTGGAGCTAATGAAGTATGCAGACGATTGTTATTGTCATTCATTTAGAAAGAGTCGCCTACCTCGGCTCTCTCCAGCTTCATTATTATTATTTAGGAGACACATTTTCAAAGCGTAGGATGGGATTATTATCAAACAAGATAACATTTTCAAAGAAAGGGAACGTGAGTTGTGTGGAACAAGCCAAGTAACATCCCAAGTCGTCCGTTCACTAAGACTCCTGCAAGGTCGGGGAACATTACAAACTCTCATTAGGTCGGGGAGGAATGTGCTCATTCCCAGAAGGAATTCATTCCTCACCATGATCCTAGAATCTTTGTGTTCTAGGTGTTTTTGGTATTCCTCCATGTGCGTTGTTTCTTATTACGATAAATTATTTACTCGAGGGAAACTAATCAGTTCAAACCTAGTGCAGAGTTTGCCTATTGAACAATTAAGAAGGCAATATAAACAATAAGAAATTAGCAAATGAAAGGATGAACAGCTCCCAATGTGCCAACCCATTCACTCCTCAGACATCAGATTGACCGATTGCCAACACAAAGACACAATAGGTCAGGTGGCATCACAATGGTGATAAACGATTGGTGTTTAAAACAAATCCACGTGATGTAAGTTATCAGAAAGACAAAAACATAAATTTGCTGTAAAAACGCACAATACACGGGTTGACATTTCAAGTGACTTCGAAATTACGAAACCTGTTTTCCATTTTTTCGACATTGGTGAGCGGTTTATGGTCTTACAACCCATCGTTATTTATTGATCGGGGACAATGATAAATTCTTAAATTGCAAAAACATGACATCCCTGTACATTGCCATCGGAGAAATAATAGTTTAAAGGGGAGTGAAAGTCTAATCTAACAAAGCCCCACTCACTCACCCACTCACATCACTAATTCTCCAACTTGCCGTGGAGGCAGACGGCTTAAATTGGGCAGGCTCATTCATTGCACCTTACTTACAAAAGTAAGCAGGTTTCGTTTCAAAATTCCACCTGTAACGGTGGAGTATCTGACATTGCACAGACTGATTGGTCCGATTTCAACCAAATTGGTATGCATATACTCCTTTACCAGTAAAAGGTAACAAAATATTTTTTTTAGGGTGGGGGTGGATGGGGGGAATAGAATTTTGAACTCCGCACACTAACGGCTGGACCGATTTTACCAAAAAAATTAGGGTGTGTGCGGGGGACTGGCTGAGGTGTAAGGGGAAGGGTTGGAGGGTGGACAGAGAGGAATAGTGGGGGGTATTAGGGGCAGACTGGGAGGGGTGGGGGGGGTTATTTTCACCAAAATTCATGTTGAATAAAAAATATAATATTAAGTTAATAATAAGTTAAGAGTGGTTTGCATTATCGAAAGATTATTGAATTGTCTTTCTTTAATATATCAAGTGCCGAGTGATTACAGCAATCTTGATACATTATGCTTTCTTAAAAAACGTTATTTCAATCATCTCGCTGCGAAGCGTGGGTATTTTGCTAGTATTAATAAAAATGAAATGATTCCCCATGTAATTTGGACTTTTCAATTTAAATGGTAACAAAAACTTTAAAACATTCAAATGATGAATCTTTCCTTTTTTCTGTTTCCCATAACCCCTATCAAAGGATTTGGCTCACAGGGAGGTGCGTACTAGAAGCCGAGGAGCCTGGGAAGAAGAGGAGGAACATTTTGGCAAACCCTAATTACCTGGGGCCTTTTTTATTTCTTCCTGTCTATCAAGTCTTTTGCCAATAATGAAATTGTTGATATGTCTGAAATATTGTGGTTTGTTGACATCTTTTGGGAATTATGGACATGGTGGACCCACATGTAATAAGTGAAGGTAATATATTCTTGTGTTTTATCTCAGTTTAGAATGCCTTTCTATCCCATCTATTAGCAGAAGGAACCCTAAGAGGTTATTAGCGTATCCAGTCTCCCTTCTGTTACAGTTACAGTAAATCCACATATTGTTACTGAATAATAAATAAGACTGGATACATCAATTAGAGTAAATAAATAATAATAGTAATAAATAAATTTGTTTTCCTGGTTGTATTAGAGAATCAGTTGGAATATAAAGGCAAGTAAAAAACCTTAAAATCAGCAATACCTTGTAGACGGTAATTTTCTACCCTTGGTTCCCTTAATACAGATATATAGTTTCTTACATTTTGTAATTGAACTTTTGAAAAGGGAGTTTTGTTTTTCCCCTAATTTGTCCACCAGGTACAAGTTAATCCGACTCCTACGGCGGATTGTCTACCAGTAAATAGAAAACTCTTGGGAAATGTTCGGACTGTGGTTCTCTCTTCAGGCGGTTTTTAGAACATTCTGCAGAACCTGTAATGTTTCAATGCATTTTCCATAATCGTCTACTTTCGATTTTCCATAATTGTCTACTTTCGATTTTCCATAATTGTCTACTTTCGATTTTCTAAAATTGTCTACATTCGATTTTCGATAATAATCGAAAATTCAAAAAATCCGGGTTCCGTGAAATTCGAGAGTTCCGAAAGTTTCTTCGGGACTTCGAAACCCTCAAATTCGATTCAAAACTGGGCTCTATTCGAACCCACATTACATCTCTAATGGTTAATTGCTCACTGAAATACTGGTTTTTGAAACAACAATTTTTATAGTTTTGTCGCTTTAAAACGTATTCATAAAAAATGTGTCTTGCACTGAAACTGCACAGAAAGCTCAAACGAATTTGTCAGCCCACTCAAGGCTATTGTATTCTACACCTAACTTGCGAGACCAAACCCTTCAAAAGGTGCCCATACATTAGAACTTACCTGCCCACCAATCCTGAAACATTCAATTCTTTCTGCAGTAACTGCCTTTCTGTTTTTTTATTCCTGGCCAATATGCAAAAAAAAAAAAAAATGAGCCAGGTGAGACCTTGCAATCAGAGAAAACCAAAAGGCATTTCCAATTAAATAATTGAATGTCACGGGATCGGTCAGCAGGTAAGTTATAATGTATGTGAACCTTTATGTTTTACTAATCCAACTTACCCCTGGTATTGTAATCTTGACAATAGATATATAAACTTGGAGTGAGTCCTTTAGTAAATTGGAGTGAGTCCCTTGTTAACTTGGAGTGAGTCCTTTAGTAAATTGGAGTGAATCCATTAATAACTTAAAGTTAGTCCCTTTTTAACTTGGAATGAGTCCCTTGTAAATTGGAGTGAGTCCCATTGTTAACTTGGAGTGAGTCCCTTAGTAATATTGAGGTCGCTTATAAATTGGAGTTGATCCCTTAGTAAATTGGAAGTGAGTCCGTAGTAAATTGGAGTGAATCCATTAATAACTTAAAGTTAGTCCCTTTTTAACTTGGAATGAGTCCCTTAGTAAATTGGAGTGAGTCCCTTGTTAACTTGGAGTGAGTCCCTTGTTAACTTGGAGTGAGTCCCTTAGTAAATTGGAGTGAGTCGCTTAGTAAATTGGAGTGAGTCCCTTAGTAAATTGGAGTGA
>CM033477.1:164343409-164387338 GCA_019447015.1 Hymenochirus boettgeri | reverse complement strand
GGCGCCTCACTGCCAATTTTACTAAGGGACTCACCCAGTTAACAAGGACTCACCAATTTACTAAGGGACTCATTCCAGTTAAAAAGGGAACTAACTTTAGTTATTAATGGATTCACTCCAATTTAACTAAGGGACTCACCTCCAATTTAACAGGCCTCACCCAATTTACTAAGCGACTCACTCCAATTTACTAAGGGACCTCACTCCAGTTAACAGGGACTCACTCCAATTTACTAAGCGACTCATCCAAGTTAAAAAGGACTAACTTTAAGTTATTAATGGATTCACTCCAATTTACTAAGGACTCACTCCATTACTAAGGGACTACTCCAATTTACTAAGCGACTCACTCCAATTTACTAAGGGACTCACTCCAAGTTAACAAGGGACTCACTCCAATTTACTAAGGACTCATTCCAAGTTAAAAAAGGGACTAACTTTAAGTTATTAATGGATTCACTCCAATTTACTAAAGGACTCACTCCAAGTTAACAAGGGACTCACTCCAACTTACTAAAGGACTCACTCCAAGTTTATATATCTATTGTCAAGATTACAATACCAAGGGGTAAATTATGATTAAACATAAAGGTTCACTACATTATAACCTTACCTGCCTGACCGATCCCGTGACATTCAATTATTTAATTGGAAATGCCTTTTGGTTTTCTCTGATTGCAAGGTCTCACCTGGCTCATTTTTTTTTTTTTGCAATTGCCAGGAATAAAAAAACAGAAAGGCAGTTACTGCAGAAAGAATTGAATGTTTCAGGATTGGTGGGCAGGTAAGTTCTAATGTATGGCACCTTTTGAAGGGTTTTGGTCTCGCAAGTTAGGTGTAGAATACAATAGCCTTGAGTGGGCTGACAAATTCGTTTGAGCTTTCTGTGCAGTTTCAGTGCAAGACACATTTTTTATGAATACGTTTTTAAGCGACAAAACTATAAAAATTGTGTTTCAAAACCAGTATTTCAGTGAGCATTAACCATTAGAGATGTAATGTGGGTCGAATAGAGCCCAGTTTTGAATCGAATTTGAGGGTTTCGAAGTCCCGAAGAAACTTTCGGAACTCTCGAATTTCACGGAACCCGGATTTTTTGAATTTTCGATTTTTATCGAAAATCAAAAGTAGACAATTATGGAAAATCGAAAGTAGACAATTATGGAAAATCGAAAGTGACAATTATGGAAAATCGAAAGTAGACGATTTTCGAAAATCAAAACTCGAACTTTCCGAAAATTTAGAAACTTCAAAAACGGAACAAAACTCAACAGTTTCGAACATCTCTATTAACCATGATCAAGCCAGATGAGTTTTAGGAAAACATTTTCCTATTGATGCCTCTAGATGGATCTTAGAAGACACATTCTTAAAGAGTTTGTGAAATGGAGTCGTCAATACGTGCAATACGTTCCTGAGATCTCTGCAAAACAAGCTTTGAAGTCTTTTTTCAGCCTTCCCTACCATTCTACTGTATTCATGTAATATTATTGTCTTTCCCACTTGTCAGTTACAGAACCACAAGCACCAATTATTTATAGGTGAGAAGACAAATCTGAGAATATGAATTTAATTAACAAAATATTTTAAATGGTTTTGTTAGGGGGGAATCGTTTGTTGTTTTGTTAATGAGGAATTATGACTTTTCCGTGATTGCAATTGCGTACAGATGTAAAGCTTGGGGCCATTGGAAATGATTTCCCGTCAAGGTTTATTGTAATTAAATACAATAAGCAAATCTGCGCTGTTATTAAACACAAGTCATTGTCACTGTTTCACATAATCCCAATGAAATGAAAATTGTGAAATGTTTCCTACACAAGGAATGAATCTGGTAACAATATAAATAGAAACACCTTTTGGGATTCACGTAGAGCTGCATCCCTCTTTATCAGGGTTTAATGATTGGTTAACACAACTTTTACCACCTATGTTTTGGTAGCTGCAGGCTATTAACCAGAGGCTGTGTATCTCTGCGAACATACGTATTTAACGCCACCTAATGGCTGGTCTTAAATACTAACTTGGGTTGAAAGCCGCACAGCCGATAATCTTTTCTTATGTTCGAAGGAGAAACGGTTTCTTTGTTGTTGAAACCATTGAAGGTAAAACTATAAATACATTATACCCTCACCATCCTGGATTCACTAGGACAGACCCCTTATTGTGTTTTTTCCAGTGCACACTTCACAATTGTCACTTAAAAGGCTGTGCTTGGAGGGTCAATCAAGGTTGGATCAGGAAGGACACTTTGGCATGGCAAGTCATCTGTGGTTATACTGGCCTCTAACAATGTTGGGAGGTGTCAGTGTTACAATGTTGGGAGTGTGCTGTATTTACAATGTTGGGGGTGTGCTGTATAATCAATGTTTGATGTGTGCTGATTACAAGCAGTTGGGAGGTGTGCTGTATTTACAATGTTGGAGTGTGCTGTATTTACAATTGGTGTCTGTATAATGTGGAGGTGTGCTGTATTTACAGTTGGGAGGTGTGCTGTATTTACAATGTTGGGAGGTGTGCTGTATTTACAATGTTGGAGGTGTGCTGTATTTACAAGTTGGGAGGTGTGCTGTATTACAATTTTGGATGTGTGCTGTATTTACACTGTTGGGGAGGTGGTTCTGTTTACAATGTTGGGAGGTGTGCTGTATTTACAATGTGGGAGGTGTGCTGTATTTACACATGTGGAGGTGTGCTGTATTTACATGTTGGAGGTGTGCTGTATTTACAATGTTGGGAGGTGTGCTGTATTTACAATGTTGGGAGGTGTGCTGTTTTCAAAGGTTGGGAGGTTGCGTATTTACAATGTTGGGAGGTGTGCTGTATTTACAATGTTGGAGGTGTGCTTTTTTACAATGTTGGGAGGTGGTGCTGTATTTCATATGTGGGTGTGCTGTATTTACAATGTTGGGAGGTGTGCTGTTTTTACAATGTTGGGAGTGTGTGCTGTTTTCAATGTTGGGAGGGTGCTGTTATTTACAAGTTGGGAGTGTGCTGTATTTACAATGTTGGGGTGTGGCTGTATTACAATGTTGGGAGGTGTGCTGTATTTACAATGTTGGGAGTGTGCTGTATTTACACATGTTGGAGAGTGTGCTGTATTTACAATGTTGGAGGGTCTTTATTACAATGTTGGGAGGGGTGTGCTGTTTTACAATGTTGGAGGTGTGCTGTATTTACAATGTTGGGAGGTGTCTTTTTTTACAATGTTGGGAGGTGTGCTGTTTTTTTACAACGTTTACAATTGGGAGGTGTGCTTGTATTACAATGTTGGGAGGTGTGCTGTATTTTACAATGTAGGGAGGTGTGCGTATTTACAATGTTGGGAGGTGTGCTTATTACACATGTTGGGAGGTGTCTCTGTATTACAATGTTGGGTGTGCTGTATTTCAATGTTGGGAGGTGTGTCTGTATTTACAATGTGGGAGGTGTGCTGTATTTACAATGTTGGAGGTGTGCTGTTTTACAATGTTGGGAGGTGTGCTGTATTTACAAATGTTGGGAGGTGTGCTTTATTTACAATGTGGGAGGTGTGCAGTTTTACACTGTTTGGGAGGGTGCTGTATTTACAATGTTGGGAGGTGTGCTGTATTACATGTTGTGTTGGGAGGTTTGCTGTTTTACAATGTTGGGAGGTGTCTGTATTTACAGTGTTGGGAGGTGTGCAGTGTTACAATGTTGGGAGGTGTGCTTGTATTTACAATGTTGGGAGGTGTGCTGTATTTACAATGTTGGGAGGTGTGCTGTATTTACAATGTTGGGAGGTGTGCTGTATTACAATGTTGGGAGGTGTGCTGTATTTACAATGTGGGAGGTGTGCTGTATTTACAATGTTGGGAGGTGTGCTGTATTTACAATGTTGGGAGGTGTGCTTTTTTTACAATGTGGGAGGTGTGCTGTATTTAACAATGTTGGGAGGTGTGCTTTACTTCAATGTTGGGAAGGTTGTCTGTATTTACAATGTAGGGAGTGTGCAGTATTTACAATGTTGGGAGTGTGCTCTATTTACAATGTTGGGAGGTGTCCTGTATTTACAATGTTGAGAGGTGTGCTGTATTTACAATGTTGGGAGGTGTGCTGTATTTACAATGTTGGAGGTGTGCTGTATTTACAATGTTGGGAGGTGTGCTGTATTTACAATGTTGGGAGGTGTGCTGTATTTACAATGTTGGGAGGTGTGTGCTTTATTTACAATGTTGGGAGGTGTGCAGTATTTACACTGTTGGGAGGTGTGCTGTATTTACAATGTTGGGAGGTGTGCTGTATTTACAGTGTTGGGAGGTGTGCTGTATTTACAATATTGGGGAGGTGTGCTGTATTTACGTGTTGGGAGGTGTGCAGTGTTTACAGTGTTGGGAGGTGTGCAGTGTTAACAATAGTGTAATATGCTATGACAATTTTAGCCCTAGATAGTAACATAACAGCTGAGGATGAATAAAGACATACGTCCATCTAGTTCAGACTTTTTTCCTCTACCTATAATTAGCGTTTACAGATCACCTACTGATTATTATTACATCATAGGTCAGCTGCATCGATTAAAACGGTTGCATTTTAAGGACAAGTCCACCTCCAAAACTAAAATTTAACCCCTACTGGCCCCACTGTATAGTGTTCAAAAATCATTACCTTACATCTCTGCTCCTTATGGATCTCCTGCAGTGCCTGTTCTAAGTTATGAAAAGTGAAGAGTAGGAGCTGACTGTGCGTCATCAGATCCCTGCTTCTTCCCTGTCCTTGTTGAGGTCTCTGGCATGTGAGGGGAGCCCTCCCTCTCCCTTACTCCCCCCCAGATAACTTATGTAATGTTATCTCGTACCGTAACACAATCCCACCCCCAGCTGCTATGTTAGTTTTGTAAAGTAAGCTCCATAACAGACTTACCCGACCATGTTCGCTTGGCTCTGCAAGGGAATGATCGCTGGTAAGTCTGTTTCTGGAGCTTATTTTGTAACACAGCGGTTGAGGGTACACTATGGAAAATGTTAGTTTCTGGGGTGTACCTGTACTAGACAGATAGTTAAACAAGGGGGGTTTAGGAATTAGGGGCATATTTATACACGCTCCGTATCGCAGTTTTGTGATATTATTTTAATATTATGAATCCACTGGATGAACCAAGTTTTACATTTGTTTCGGGAATCGTGGGAAGCTTTAAAGCAGATTTAAAATGTTTAAATTAGTAAAATATTAAGTAAAACACGAACCTTTCCTGTTTCTGTCCTTTATTCCCAGACGTAAGGCCCAGCCTCTCATTCATTCCTGGGAATTGGCTGTTCAGTACAATGTGATGTTGTTCTTGTTTAGCAGTTGAAAATCCGGACGTTCGGGGGTTAAATAAAACGGATAGTCTCTGGCTGTTTGTTACCACGTCCCTATCATTACCAATCCCTGTTTCTACTGTTCTCCCTACAGGGACATGGCATTGTACAATACATAGACACCTGCAGCAGATTACACCGCGTCCCATGCCGGGAGCTGCTGGATGGATTGGTCATTTCACACAGATCCATTTTGTGTTTTCTAAAGTTTTAATCTGAAAACCCTAAGAACAATCATGGAAAACGAGAGCCAGAGAAAGAATGAGAACAAATAGGCCGTTCGCTGACGGATAATCAGGAACGTGCGGTGCCAATGTGTTATATCACCATGAAGTAGGGGAGCACTGCAAAGGACAGATAAAGCTAGAAAGTTCATTTATCCACAAAGGGAACATGAATAATGCACAATTTCCTTTTAACTAGTACAACAAAGTCTCCAAGATTCTCTGCCAGTCGCACTGAGCAGCTATAATGTAAATGATAGGCTGGGATAGCAGAGCTCTGTCAAACGCATTGAAACAAAGTATCAAAATCCTGAAATTAAAAAGTCATTATGTTCAGGTTTTCATTTCCGCTTAAAAAAAAGAACTGCACTGATTGTTCCGAGGTTTAACTTCCTGCTAGGAAACTGCCCTGATTGTTCCGAGGTTAGACTCCTGCTAGGAAACTGTACTGATTGGTTCCGAGGTTAGACTTCCTGCTAGGAAACTGCACTGATTGTTTCCAGGTTTAGACTTCCTGCTAGGAAACTGCACTGATTGTTCCGAGGTTTAGACTTCCTGCAGGAAACTGCACTGATTGTTCCGAGGTTTAGACTTCCTGCTAGGAAACTGCATGATTTCCGAGGTTTAGACTTCCTGCTAGAAACTGACTGATTGTTCCGAGGTTTAGACTTCCTGCTAGGAACTGCACTGATTGTTCCGAGGTTTAGACTTCCTGCTAGGAAACTGCACTGATTGTTCGAGGTTTAGATCCTGTAGGAACTGCACTGATTGTTCCGAGGTTTAGGACTTCCCTGCTAGGAAACTGTACTGATTGTTCCGAGGTTTTGACTCCTGCTAGGAAAACTGCACTGATTGTTCCGAGGTTTAGAGCTACTTCCTGCTAGGAAACTGCACTGATGTTCCGAGGTTTGACTTCCTGCTAGGAAACTGTACTGATTGTTCCGAGGTTTAGACTTCCTGCTAGGAAACTGCACTGATTGTTCCAAGGTTTAGACTTCCTGCTAGGGAACTGCACTGATTGTTCTGAGGTTAGACTTCTGCTAGGAAACGCACTGATTGTTTTAAAAGTTTTGCTTTTACATTTCAAAATATTATTGTTATTATCTTTATAGTGATAGAAATGGCAAATTTTTGACAATAGGAAACATATTAATCTCAGAACTACTAGAGATTAACAAAACTCGTCATTATCTACCAAAGGTCCTGCCGATGGATTAAAATTCCACAAAACCAAAAATCCGATTCTGGTTGTAAAGTTCTGCTTCCAAAAATTCCGCCAGATCCGTATTTTCTAAACTGGGTGAGACTTTCTAAACTCACGCGACAACTTTTATTAGAAGAAAAACTTCATGTATAAAAACACATTTATTCAAATTAAAATTAATTGAGTTAATCCTTCTTTTCCCCCAGCCCATCAGATTTAAAGGTTACGTTACATTTAATAAGCCATGTTGATTCGTACATTATTCATCCCGCATTGACATATGTGCTGTCCTAGTAATTTATTGAGTTAAACGCTGCAATAAACATTGACTGCTCGATGTAATTCCCACGGATCCAGACAGTCACCTGCATTAAATTCCATTTCCTGTTAGGGAAATCCGATAGATTAAACGTGTCACGTTAGATTGGCAGGTAACAACCTCAAAAATGGAATGGAAATGAGCTTGAGTCTAGAACTTCCGACTAATTAGGAACTTGGGCAAAGTTATTAAACCAATCAGACATGGACATCAACATCTCAACTGCCACTGACCAAATAAATAATAATTACCTACTGCTAATAGGAGTCAATGGCAGCACTCTTTCTCAATCTTCTGCTATAGTGAATCATAACCAAAAGTGGCCCGATACTCTTGTGGGGGGGAGGTTGTTACAAACAATGGATAAATCCCAGTAAATTAGTTTTTTTTCCTGTCATCTGTGACCCTCATTGTTCGTTGGTTTTTTATATTAATGTTTTCTAAAAACCCAATGAATGACGAATGACGAATGACAAATATCCTCATATTATTTAACTCAATCCTATCCTCCTGTTATATCTTATTCTGCTTTCCTCAGAACTAAACAGCCCCATGTAATCTCAGTGGAGGAGACACATCAAACTGCTTGAAGGGTCTACATGTGACAAATGCATTAAGATTAACATCCCAAATCCTCCACGTGGGATTGCCAGACATTTAGATCACCTTTTTCATGGAAATGTCAACCTTGTCACCTGTTATCTTCTGTCCTGTGGATGTATGGCACTGCTACAATGCCCGAGTTGGCTTCAATTCTACGTTACACACACAGTCCCTACCAGTTAAGGTCAAGTATATCTCTTTGGCTTTTTCTTTCTAATGACAGATATCAACATGAATTCACATTAGGATTGTTCACTTGGGGAAATTACATAGTCTTTGTTCAAGACGCATTGACCTGGTTTTCTGAAACTCCAAAGATAAGTCTTCTTACCAAGTCAGTAAAGTCAAAATCTGTCATTTAAAGCATTTGAAATGTCATCTCAGGTGGTTATTTAACATCCGCCATAAAATCCTCAAAACATTTATTCTAATGCTTGAACATGGGATTTTACAAATATAAAGCCCAGAATTATGATTTTTGTTTCAGATTTAGAGCCTGATGGTCCCAGAGAGATCAATCATAGGGCCGATTCACCCAGACTCGCCAAGCAAATATATGGAGTTAAAGTCACTCACTAGTTCGCTAACCATTCAGCAGACTTTATCTCCATATAGTATCGGATTCCGCGGGTTACACAAAAAATCACCCACGCATCCGACACTCGCGATTCAGTATCACTTTGGGCTAGTTTAATGTTGGATTTTAACACCAGAAATAGCTGGTGTTAATTGCCATAGAGGGGTAAATCCCTTACGCGGATTTACCCACATTCGCAATTGCGATATTGAATTGCGAAGGTTAATTTACCAGAGCGATAGTTGCTCTGGGTAAATGAGCCTGATAATTCTTTACCAGTGATGATAATAGTATAACAGTATTTAAAGTGATTCTCCTTTATTATAACCGCTTGAGGAACAGACCAAGTTTATCACTGAGTACCTTGTTACTCACGGTTACTAAATGTGGACAGGGAATCTTTCCTCCATCCCCACTGGCTCCTAATGCTTCATTGATCCAAGTTAGAATCGGATCTATAAAATGGACCTTGGGCATTGTTGGTAGTTCAGCCCAATGGTCATTTTAAAGATCCGATTTCTAATTGGATCAATGAAGCATTAGGAGCCAGTGGGGATGGGGAAAAGATTCCCTTTCCACATTTAAATCGTTCTTAGGTGTATTCAGTTATTCCACTATATCAGTCATTATCAAAAAACCTCTGACGGTCCATGTAAGCTTTTTTTTGATAATGACTGCATATAGTGGAAATACTGGAATACACTAGAACGATTTAATGGCAACTCCAACAGGATGGTAATGAGAAATTTTTATAATAGGTAAAATCAAAACAGACTGTAGAATAGGGAGAAATGGAAGAATTAACTATAGCAGTTGTGCTGTGGAACTGTGGTCTTGTACAAACTGCCCTCAATACAAGGAATCTTTCCTTTCAAAACAGCCTAGAAAGATATCTAGCTGCTGTGACTCTTAATTGTAGGCTTGTGTATTTTTACTTTCCTATTTCACTGTTTCTCTCCCATTCTGTGACAAAGAGATGGGAGAGAAAAAAAAAAGTTTTCATTTTTGTAAAGCTAATATACAGGCCTGAAAAACTTATTGGTGCTTTTTTTCTGGCTATGGACACCTTGGGGCAGAGGTATGTGGTTATCTATGATGGATCTGATGATGACATTTTCCCCTCTGTTTCAGAAGAGGATACAAGTAGTATAGTCATTGTGAAGCCATTGGTAAAAGCTGAAAAAACTTTTTAAATAAAGAAACACTGAGACCACAGTTCCCCTTTAAGAATATACAACAAGTTTTTGTTTCTGTTTAAAATACTGTACCTTCCTTATCCACATTAAAGTCTATGTGATGTGCATCAGTCAAACCTCCCTAGGCTGACTCCATGTCCTTAAATTCTATCATAGGTAGATAAATGATCAGTTAAAATGACTAATTCCAACTGATTGTACATTGGAGCAGTCGCATGAGGTTCCAACGTCCTCTGATCAAGTTAGATGCAATACAGCTCCAACATTGTCTCTCTCTGATGCAGGGAATGGTTTGATAAAGCAGTGAGGTGGAAGCTTTAGGTTCCATAGAAAGTAATTTGCAGGAGAACATCCAACAAAGGATCTGGGGGAAGTATCCACTTGGCACTTTGTATTAATAGATCCCAAGGAGCTTTACTCTCACGACAGTGACAGACAGTCGTATTCTTGTACAAACTGAAGGCTGAGATGCCAGTGTGGGCACAATTCCTTTCAGTAATATCATCCAACTCTGGCCCATCAGTAAAAGGACACGATGCATTGCAGGGTAAACAGTTTGATACCAGCACCCACTATCTTTAAGATAATAAATACTGTGGCTTTTATTAACGTGCCAGTGGTCCAAACTGAAATCATTTCCAAGGTATCATTACAGGGAAATTATAACAGGAAATGAAATTTCAATCTATTGGTTTATGAGCTTAGCAAAGAAATCATAAGTCAGATTTCACGAGCTGTGTGTCTTGTAGACTGCTCGGGTCTCTCGGAGGCAGCCTGGGGAGATGAAATTCAGAGGTTACGAGGATCTTCATAGACTTCGTATGAACCTATAAATCCTCTTCTCGCTGTTCTCTGAGATATGGAATGCTCAAAGATAAAAGAAAACGTTCTTATTTCCTTATGTAGAATGCATTGACCGGGATTAGAGACACATTTCATAAGATGATTTCCAAAAGGTTTTATTTTCATGGATTTTATCTAACTTTGTTATGCAAAACTTGCTCAGATGTCACTTGCATGTCATGAATGTAATGAAAAGGAAACAAAGATGATTTTAGATAAATGTTCATTTACGGTAATTAGTAAAAAGGGCTTATGGTGAATTGATATAGATACTGGTTAAACATGTCCACTACAGAGAGTTTAAAGCAATGGTAAGTTATAATACAATAGTAATATCCACTACAATAAGAATGTGTGTGAAATTTGGAAATAATGTACTGACAAATCATATCAAATGTGAAAGGAAAATCCACAGATTTAACTTCCACACCGTCAAACAATTTACTTTTTACTTTCAGACCTAAGAAAATCATCACTAAATCCAGTGTCAATGTTTAATATTTTTTAAAAAGTTAGATTAGAAAAACTAAATATATTGGTCCCAGGGCAATGGTGACAGTAAATAGTTAGTATAGAAAGTTAGTTAACAAAGTTTACCGAATCCAAACTCTTTGGCATCAAATCCCATTAGAATTACCGGTACTAAATTAAAATCAGATTGGCATAAAAATAAGAGACCAACGAAACAACACATAATGCCAGAACTGACCACGGTGAGGTTTAAAAACACAATGATACCAACACGGTGATGGTTATTATAACCAACAAATGATACCAGAACTGACCACGGTGATGGTTATCAACCACAATGATACCGAACTACCAGGTGATGATTATATAACCAACAAATGATACCAGAACTGCCAAGGTGATGATTATATAACCAACAAATGATCCAGAACGCTCAAGGTGATGATTATATAACCAACAAATGATACCAGAACTGACCAAGGTGATATTATAACCAACAAATGATACCAGAACTGACCAAGGTGATGATTATATAACCAACAAATGAATACCAGAATCGACCCAGTGTTGATGATTATAAACCGACAAATGATACCAGAAAAGACCAAGGTGATGATTATATACCAACAAATGATACCAGAACTGACCAAGGGTGATGATTATATAACCAACAAATGATAACAGAACTGACCAAGGTGAATGATTATATAACCCAAATGATACCAGAACTGACCAAGGTTCTGATTATAAACCAACAAATGATACAGAACTGACCAAGGTGATTGATTATATACCAACAAATGATAGCCAAACTGACCAGGTGCTGATTATATAACCAACAAATGATACCAGAACTGACCAAGGTGCTGATTATAAAACTAACAAATGATTACCGGAACTGACCAAGGTGATGATTATATAACCAACAAATGATACCAGAACTGACCAAGGTGATGATTATATAACCAACAAATGATACCAGAACTGACCAAGGTGATGATTATATAACCAACAAATGATACCAGAACTGACCAAGGTGATGATTATATAACCAACAAATGATACCAGAACTGACCAAGGTGCTGATTATAAAACCAACAAATGATACCAGAACTGACCAAGGTGATGATTATATAACCAACAAATGATACCAGAACTGACCAAGGTGATGATTATATAACCAACAATGATACCAGAACTGACCAAGGTGATGATTATATAACAAAACGATACCAGAACTGAACCAAGGTGATATTATATAACCAACAAATGATACCAGAACTGACCAAGGTGATGATTATATAAACTTACAGGCCTGTAATTACCCAGCTGTGAACGACTACCCTTTTTGAATATTGGAATTACATCAGCCTTTTTCCAATCCAGAGGCACACTACCAGACATGAAGGAATCTGAGAAAATAATAAGCAATGGTCTAAATAAAACTAAACTTAGTTCCCTAGGGACCTGAGGATGCATTTTATCAACTCCAGAGGATTTATTAATATTAACCTAATTTAGGTTTTTTTTGTACCATATCCTCTGTTAACCAAAGTGCACTTGCATATTTTATACCATTATTGCTACCATACTCTATGATATCTGTACTTGGGTCTTCTATTAGTGTATACAGAGGGAACATTTTTTCAAGACATTTGCTTTATTATCATCTCCGTAACTAACTTATCACCATTAATTAATGGTGCCACACTTTCGGTCTTCATCTTCTTACTATTAATATACTTAAAATGTTTAGGGTTAGTGATGCTTTGTTCAGCTATCCTAACTTCATTATTTATTTAAGCTAGCTAAATTTATTTCTTACATCTTAGTTACAGTTTTTAAAGTTTCTAAATTCCTGTTCTGTCCTGCTCTATTCTCCTCCTTTCCATTTCCTTTTTTACATCAGAATTAAGCCACATAGATATTGACTTATTTTTTTTACATTTATCTCAAGTTATAATCTTTGTTTTACTTGCCAACAATACCTATATATTTCTTTGTATACAGTCTAATCATTAATTGCTATGGTATCACTTTAATCTACCTAGTCCCATACATTGTCAATATTCTCACACGTCTTTAATTCTTTCTATTCTTATCACAGCCTAAAAAGATGAGGCCACAAATGTATTTGAATGTTCTTCTCATTACAGGCTCTGACTTTCCCTGAAGGATGAATTTTGTTTGATGAGGAAACTGCCTGGTTGATTGTCGGGGAGATGAAAACGCCATTTAGACGGAAATGATCAATTAAACGGAAAACTGCAGAGAATTCACTTCGCTTTCCTTTATCCACTGATGTGTGGTCAGAAACTATATTTTTTAGATCCTATTAACATGACATCAAACTAAATATATAACACAAACTTCAACGTCCCCAGATCCAAGTCAGACATTTAATACATTTCTGGCGCATTAAAATGTTTTTTTGGGTTTTTTAACCTCAAAAACTTTTTTTATTGGTCGACTTTCTCATATCTTCTCATATACTTCTCTGCACCTCGTCTGTCCCTTTATACCTATAACTATATACATATTTATTAAACACTGATCCTTCACTGCAACGCTCTTTCTATCCAGACGAATAACGTTATCGATTTTCTGTCAGCGTTGATCCGTGGTTAATGTTATTTTTACTCCATTCATTGAAACCTGGTTAACAAACGATGTAAAAGTGTTAAAGAATTTTTACAAAATCTGTGAATAATCCAAAGGATAAACTGGAGAATTTAAACATTCAAACCTGTGACCTTCTGATTGTAATTGGACTTTAATCTCCCATAATCCTCAACCACACGCTAATCACAGTGTTTTATACACATGATAAATATTTTTCAACAAGACCCATGAGAGCACAGTTCCTATCTATCATTATATTAATGAGTCGCTTAGTAAATTGGAGTGAGTCCCTTAGTAAATTGGAGTGAATCCATTAATAACTTAAAGTTAGTCCCTTTTTAACTTGGAATGAGTCCCTTAGTAAATTGGAGTGAGTCCCTTGTTAACTTGGAGTGAGTCCCTTAGTAAATTGGAGTGAGTCCCTTGTTAACTTGGAGTGAGTCCCTTAGTAAATTGGAGTGAGTCCCTTGTTAACTTGGAGTGAGTCCCTTGTTAACTTGGAGTGAGTCCCTTAGTAAATTGGAGCGAGTCGCTTAGTAAATTGGAGTGAGTCCCTTAGTAAATTGGAGTGAGTCACTTAGTAAATTGGAGTGAGTCCCTTAGTAAATTGGAGTAAGTCCCTTAGTAAATTGGAGTGAGTCCCTTAGTAAATTGGAGTGAGTCCCTTAGTAAATTGGAGTGAGTCGCTTAGTAAATTGGAGTGAGTCGCTTAGTAAATTGGAGTGAGTCGCTTAGTAAATTGGAGTGAGTCCCTTAGTAAATTGGAGTGAGTCGCTTAGTAAATTGGAGTGAGTCGCTTAGTAAATTGGAGTGTAATGTTTGAGACAACAATCTCCAGATAAACCAGGATTTACTGTAACAACTTGAGTAAACTAATGAAAATAAAAACCAGCGCTAAAATTTAATCGTGAGCGCTGGATGCGCAGGTGTCTTTTGTGTATCACCCCGGTGTTCAGTTGGGCAAAATATTGACCTGTGTTTATCCAACCTTACAGCCCTGACCTGGATCGGGATCGGTTGAAAAGGCGTCTAGAACCCATAATTCAGACAATTATTTAAAGCTATTTGATCTTTGTTTTTCTTTTCTACTTCTTCTTTTTAAACACCCAGTACGATACAGACTTCCAAGACTCAAGGGATCTACGGGAATTCCAGTCCGCATCCTGGGTCCTGTTGGGGGAAGAAAGGTGGTTTGTGCCAGATATTTTCATGGCTTGTGAGAAAGAAATGTATTTGCCATTTAAATGACACACTGTGTGTGTCAACGTTGTCTGGTGTGCGCCCGTGCACGTTTTAATTGCTTGTGCCAGGATATAGTTGCCCATTAAAATGCCATCAAACCAGAAATAACAAGCTGGATATAGCTAATGCCCTTTTCTATATTCAGACCAATACAGTATTATCACACACTCCCATTGTGGGTAGCCGAGGGTTAAAATAGACATAAACAATGTTCTGCCATTGAACTTTAAGCAAATCCGCACCAAGCGCCACGTAACATCTTGGGAATATAATTGGTTCTGGCAGAATTATAAAATCCCTCTATCTTATTTCACAGACCATTTAAATTGCCTTGTTTATTTATTTATTTTCTACCCTGTAATGGGAAAGAGAATCGGATCTCTTGGAAATGAAAGAGAATAAACTGTAGTTGGGGCGAAGGAAATGAAACAGATGTAAATATATTATATAAATACCAGGGCAGCGGAACTTTGGTTCGAATCACCATGTGCGGATATACCGTATGTTGGTATGTGCATTACGTGTGTTCTGTGTAACATCCCAGACAATATATTATTAGAGATGTCCGAACTTCGCAAAATCCGGTCCGCTCGAGGATCCGCGATGTTTCGAAAAAATTCAAAAATTCGAAAATCCGTGAGCGGACCCATTAAAACCCATTAAAAAGAAAAAATCCTCGAAAATACGTGAAATCCTCGTAATTTTGAAAATTTTCGAAAACGCGGTTCGGAAGGTGGAAAATCGGAAAATCCGCGCTATCCACCGTTCAGGAACGAGGTAAATCCGCGAACTGGGCCATCACTATATATTATTATGCAAGTTCTAAGGTCTGTAGACCAGGGATGGACACATTATTTTTCACTTTAACTAATAACTTATTATATATTTTAACCAAATATTGTGATTGGCTCACTGTAGTCACATGCTATATTAACCCCCTGTAAAAATCTATGTTATATATACCATATACTCTACATACTCTGTGTCCTATGTTATATTGGTCAGTGTGTGTTTTATCCTTACACAGAGAGTGATGTGATACGTGTTTATCCATCTATTTTATTGTGATGATAATTACATTCACAGCAAAGAATTGTGGGTAAATCTGGTCATGGCGCTCTCATTGGATGTGTTCCTGTTAACATCTGGACCAACTGCCAATGAAAGAACTTTCCAGGTTCCCAGTGTCTCTGATACCAGTTATGTAGCCAACATATGTAGCCCGTTTATTTTAAGGAGAACTAAACTTTAGTTTTTGGGATCCTAATATGATAAGGCTTTTCTCCCCAGAACACCAATACATTGTAAGATTCTTCTATACTAAGTTGCATTTAGTACATGTAATAAGTAGATTCTGTAACAAAGAAGGCTTCCATGTTGTTGCCAGTACAACTCACAGCCCGTGTAGGTTTCAAAGAGCCTTGTGAGCATGTGCACTAATTGGCCACACCCCAACCCTTTTATGTCTCTATATACAGAGGGGTCAATTTACCCAGACTCTCTGGGCAAAAATATGGAGTTAAAGTCGTGCTAACTGGTTCGCTACGTGTTAGCGCGACTTTAACTTCATATTAGCGTTGGATGTGCGTGTTACGCAAAAACCACCCGCGTTTGCGCTAGGTTCAGCGCTGGATATTAACACCAGCTAGCTGGCATTAAAATCCTGCAGTCTGTAAATCCCTTACCAAGATTTATCCATATTCACAAACACGATATTGAAATGCAAAAGGAGCATTTACCCAAGCGTCTCTAGGTAAATGAGCCACAGAGTGTTTTCTATACAGATGTCTCCACACAAATGTGGAAGTCTCTGATAAGACTTTAAAAGCTGCTTGTTATCCTGCAGTTTATTTTGCAGCCACTAACAGCCTGGAACAATCAATAATGATTTTACTGCCGTTGTGTTTTTTTTTTTCCTGGAACAATCAATAATGATTTTACTGCCGTTGTGTTTTTTTTTTTCTTCTTTTCTTATATTTCAAGTAAAATATAAACAGGGTTATTCAATAAAAGTTCTTATCGTTTAAAATGGTGCTAATTTTTCCCCAACCAATCAGATGTTAGCTTTCAAATGTTAAATAAGATGTGATTGGTTGGGGCAAAATTAGCACCATTTTAAACGATAAGAACTTTTATTGAATCTCCCTGAAAGTTTCTAAATAAACCTGTATTCTTTATGGCAGCTCTTGTTGGCTCAACATAGAAATACCATGAGGTCACAGGTCCAAATCCACTTGCTTACTTTTGAAACTTACTCTGCTTTTTTCTGTTAGTTTTCCATTATTTTTCTAGGAAACATAAAGTTCACACATGTACAGACTTTATATAGAAGCTCTGATGGGAAGTGGTAAAAGCTTTGCTTTAAGCAAAAGTAAATGAGGTTGCAGGCTCAATTAGCCAGCCTGCTAGCAAAGGAATAAACTGCAAAGGTAACTTTTCTTTTTTGTATAAAAAGCAAAGGAATTTGTCATGCTAGGGAGAAGAGCATTATATATGTTTACATGCAATGTGATTGGCTGTAAGCTTCTAGGAAGCAATTTGAGCAATGTTGTCTGGAGATTTTAGTTCTTCCTTTAATTACAGGAATTGGAAAACACTAATTTGTGCAATGCTGTAAACATTGTGGCAGTTGTAGAAATTGCAAGGGCAAAAAATTACAGGTCTTATGGTGGCAAACATGGCTGATTGTGGAGAAAAATATCAATTAGACAAATGTTGTCCAGTCCACTGATGATATGGGTCGATTTGTCAGTCTGGAAGCAGATACCACACACAGTGTCAGACAATGACAATGATATTGTTATGTCTATGGTCCCTATTAGACAGACACCAAGGATAACATGAAATTAGAATGTAATATGGGATACAACTGAAGTCCTGAGTCTAATGGGGACACATTGGGGATTTGGGTATTGGTGCAGTTTCCTGATTGAATGTTATTCCACCAGTTTTTGTAACATTGTTTCTCGTCTCTCATGGTGAATAGGGACGGTTTCCATTCTGTTGTTTCTAAATAGTCCCAGTTGATCGATCAGTAATCAGCATCTCAATAACATCCCAACGTTGCAATGTATCACCTACAGACACGTTCTACATATCAATCAAACCAGAGTCAATCCAGAAGATAATAATAGAGATGAAATATCCGTGACCACTGTGAAGCTGTCATACTGGTTCACCGCCCTGAGTGGAGGTGGAATGAATGACTGTCCAATCTCATAGGATCATCCTGAGTCACCAGCCATCTAATTAGAGTAGTGACCTCTCCAATCCACCAGGGACACAGAGCTGTCAATCACACCACTAAACCACAAAACTTCATTGATCCTTCTTCTCCTTCCCAAGAGGTTCTGAGGCAGCTGTGATATTTCTATTTCTCCCCATCACATTTACTCAAGTTATTAGGGCCACGGTGATCACAGTCTATTATAATACTGTCCATATATTCCTTATCCATTGATACCTATTACCCCTTACTGTCAACCCCCCTGTATTCCCCATACCAAAGTGTTTTCTTATTTGTTTGCTTTGGGAATGTCAACATGTAAATTGATCCTGCCATTGAAGCTCTTTTTGATTTGGTTTTATGTTATTTGTACAGAGGATTGATATCCCTTCATTGCTGTCATGTGTATAAAAGGTCTGTCTCTCGCTATCTCTCTATCTATCTATCTATCTATCTATCTATCTATCTATCTATCCATCTATTATCTATCTATCTGTCTATCTATCTATCTCTCTATCTATCCATCTATTATCTATCTATCTATCTATCTATCTATCTATCTATCTATCTATCTATCTATCTATCTATCTATCTATCTATCTATCAGTGATCCTAAGGCTTTTGGCACCTGAAAATACTTTTAAATGCCACCTAAAGGCAGACGGGGGTGGTGGGGTGGTGGGGGTGTGTGTGTTTCTCACATGAAGTGGGCGTTGCTTTATCAGGCAACATAGGTGTGGCTTGTGGAGGTGGGTGGGGTGGGCTGACTAACACTGACTTGTAATTTGAAAGACTTTACACTGACTGGTGGACTGTTGCTGAAATGCAGTGTTGCAGGAAGGATTTTTTTTTTGAACTTCCCCCTTTTCACAGGGGTGCGCCCTGAGCAAATGTTTCAGTTTGCTTCATGGTAGGGGCACCCCTGTACCTATCATCTATCATCCATCCATCCATCTAGTAAAGTAGGGTTAAATAGTCTCAGGGGTGGATATTGTTTTGCATGTTTTGGTCTGTATAACATTTAAGAATCTCCTAAACTTGCAGCTGAGATTTAATTCTGTCAGTAACATGCAGAGTGAAGGATTATTAATATTTCAATGCCTTTGGTTATTTACAGATTCATTGTTTGTGTAATAACATAAACCCGCCTGTTCCCTAATAAAAAAAAGAAACGCATTTGGAAAAATAATAATGTTTGTCTTCTAGGCAAGGAAGACAAGTTCAGCCATTTGTTATAGAACCGAATTAAAGGAATCATAGCTTTTTAAAGAGCATAAAATTATTAACATTATATTATATATATTATATTATATATCTTCAGCCTGAGGATTTCTGGGTAGCAGCAGTCACCGATGCTTTTGACGTCCTAAGCTGTCTCCTGAGCATGTGTAAGATTGTAAAAACTTGTGCAGCTTTTGGAGTGGACAGAAAACTGTAGTGGAGGGAGCTGAGAAGAGCAGAATGAAGTTCTTCTTTCTAGTACATCTTCCAAGTTGGTATTGTGGTTTGGGGGGTCATTAGGCTTTGCATATATCAGGGCCGCATTTATCATGAGGCACACTGAGCCATGTGACTCAGGCGGCACCATGGAGTTCCAAGAACCAAGGCGGCAAATGAAAGAGGGGGGGTTACCCAAAACTGGCGCCTCTGGCAGCCCCCGCGGCATACATAATAGATTGGGGTGAACTTGAAAAGTCAAACACCCCTTTTATAAATATGTCATGGTTGTTTTATTTTTACTATGTCTAGGGACATCTTTCTGTGGCCTTGTCTCCTGTATATTAAATCTAAATTAACTACAGACCCCTATTCCCGCCTTCTCTATGTGATTCTGTAATTAGACGTTAGACTGCGTGTCTGCGCTTCACAATCTGAGTGTCTGAGCTACAAATCAAGTGTGCAGAACACGCACATGAGATCAAACAGGTTTGTTGTCTACATTGTGAGATACTCTTGTGCTTTTCAGGACCAGGTGCCCCCTCACTTCTCTGCCAACCTCCGATGATCTCCTCAGTCAAGGTCGGGAAAGGCTAATGAGCGGAGGTATTGCAGTGGGAGCTAATGAAGTATGCAGACGATTGTTATTGTCATTCATTTAGAAAGAGTCGCCTACCTCGGCTCTCTCCAGCTTCATTATTATTATTTAGGAGACACATTTTCAAAGCCGTAGGATGGGATTATTATCAACAAGAATAACATTTTCAAAGGGAACGTGAGTTGTGTGGAACAAGCCAAGTAACATCCCAAGTCGTCCGTTCACTAAGACTCCTGCAAGGTCGGGGAACATTACAAACTCTCATTAGGTCGGGGAGGAATGTGCTTCATTCCCAGAAGGAATTCATTCCTCACCATGATCCTAGAATCTTTGTGTTCTAGGTGTTTTTGGTTATTCCTCCATGTGCGTTGTTTCTTATTTACGATAAATTATTTACTCGAGGGAAACTAATCAGTTCTAAACCTCAGCTGCAGAGTTTCCTATTGAACAATTAAGAAGGCGATAAACAATTAAGAAATTAGCAAATGAAAGGATCGAACAGCTCCCAATGTGCCAACCCATTCACTCGCTCAGACATCAGATTGACCGATTGCCAACACAAAGACCCAATAGGTCAGGTGGCATCAGCAATGGTGATAAACGATTGGTTGTTAAACAAATCCACGTGATGTAAGTTCATCAGAAAGAACAACCAACAGTTAAATTTGCTGTAAAAACGCACAATACACGGGATTGACATTTCAAGTGACTTCGAAATTACGAAACCTGTTTTCCATTTTTCCGACATTGTTGAGCGGTTTATTGGTCTTACAAACCCATCGTTTATATTGATCGGGGACAATGATAAATATCTTAACTTGCAAAAACATAGACATCCCTGTACATTGCATTCAGGAGAAATTAATAGTTTAAAGGGGAGTGAAAGTCTAATCTATACAAAGCCCTCACTCACTCACTCACTCACTCATCACTAATTCTCCAACTTGCCGTGGAGGCAGACGGCTTAAATTTGGCAGGCTCATTCATTGCACCTTACTTACAAAAGTTAAGCAGGTTTCGTTTCAAAATTCCACCTGTAACGGTGAGTATCTGACATTGCACAGACTGATTGGTCCGATTTCAACCAAATTTGGTATGCATATACTCCTTTACCAGTAAAAGGTTAACAAAATATTTTTTTTAGGGTGGGGGTGAATGGGGGGGGATAGAATTTTGAACTCCTGCACACTAACGGCTGGACCGATTTTTACCAAAAATTCAGGGTGTGTGCGGGGACTGGCTGAGGTGTAAGGGGAAGGGTTTGGAGGGTGGACAGAGAGGAATAGTGGGGGGTATTAGGGGCAGACTGGGAGGGGTGGTGGGGGTTATTTTCACCAAAATTTCATAGTTGAATAAAAAATATAATATTAAGTTAATAATAAGTTAATGAGTGTTGCATTATCGTAAAGATTATTGAATTGTCTTTCTTTAATATATCAAGTGCCGAGTGATTACAGCAATCTTGATACATTATTGCTTTCTTACTAAAAACGTTATTTCAATACATCTCCGCTGCGAAGCGTGGGTATTTTGCTAGTATTAAATAAAAATGAAATGATTCCCCATGTAATTTGGACTTTTCAATTTTAAATGGTAACAAAAACTTTAAAACATTCAAATGATGAATCTTTCCTTTTTTCCTGTTTCCCATAAACCCTATCAATAAGGATTTGGCTCACAGGGAGGTGCTACTAGAAGCAGAGGAGCCTGGGAAGAAGAGGAGGAACATTTTGGCAAACCTAATTACCTGGGGCCTTTTTTTATTTCTTCCTGTCTATCAAGTCTTTTGCCAAATAATGAAATTGTTGATATTGTCTGAAATATTGTTTTGTTGACTTTTGGGAATTATGGACATGGATGGACCCACATGTAATAAGTGAAGGTAATTATTATCTTGTGTTTTATCTCAGTTTATGACTTGCCTTTCTATCCCATCTATTAGCAGAAGGAACCCTAAGAGTTTATTAGCGTATCCAGTCTCCCTTCTGTTACAGTTACAGTAAATCCACATATTGTTACTGTAATAAAATAAGACTGGATACATCGATTAGAGTAAATAAATAATAATAGTAATAAATAAATTCTGGTTTTCCTGGTTGTATCTAGAGAATCAGTTGGAATATAAAGGCAAGTAAAAAACCTTAAAATCAGCAATACATTGCTAGACGGTAATTTTCTACCCTTGGTTCCCTTTAATACAGATATTATAGTTTCTTTACATTTTGTAATTGAACTTTTGAAAAGTGAGTTTTGTTTTTCCCCTAATTGTGTCCACCAGTTACAAGTTAAATCCGACTCCTACGGACGGATTGTCTACCAGTAAATAGAAACCTCTTGGGAAATGTCGGACTGTGTTTCTCTCTTCAGGCGGTTTTTAGAACATTCCTGCAGAACCTGTAATGTTTTCGATGACCAACGTCTTAGAGACAGTAAAATGACCCGGTCGCTGTTTGTTTCTCATTTCAAGGGCTTTAATGGACGTAATTTAGTGTTCGGGAAAATAGAGACAAATTTCAGTGAATTACAGCTGGAGGAATAAGAGCTTTTCCAGCATGGAACCAAACCAACCTCATTACCGACCTCCACTAACCGCATCTGATTTCCGCTTTTATCCTATTGGCTGAATCGTAACCACTATCAAACCCTTTATTTCCCTGTCGCTGCGTCATTAGCGCCGTTAGATTTTAACGGTTACTTGTCAATTGTGCCTGAAAGAAAATCAATAAATATTTCAATGGTGATTCTGAAAATACGGAAAATCTGACGTGAGATAAAAATCGCTCGTTATTATGCGTAAGAAGTCGTGTTGCTCCGTATTCACGGTTCCCACGACGAAAGCCAATTCAACTGAGGGATTTCCACCTTTCCAAGGGGCCCTTTACCGCTCCCAGTATCTCGACGGTTAAATAATAATTCTCCGCGCTAAGAGGATTTACTAAACAGAAGCTTTGAACTCTGTAGAGTCGGATCCGGTGGGTTAGACTCATTTCTTATCTCTCCGAGACATAAAAGGGATGAATCCATCACTCTGTAGGGGGGTTTAGAAATCTCCGTCCCATGGGGTTGGTTGAAGTGATGAGATTTGCTTGTACTTTGCCACCAGCAGACGTCTCGCTTTTGACATAAAAACGCCTGTAAACAGATTGGAGCGTCTGGTCCAGATTAGACACAAAATGTTATAAAGGGAACTATTATTTCCATTAGCTGTTATCCTGTCTCCCTCTACGTCCCATGTACACAGGGTAAATTCTCTAGGTTTTCACATTACTCCCATCATCTGACTTTATACCAGTTCTAGTGTCTGTGTTAGTTCAGCTGGGCACAGTGGTGCAGGTACCGGGGTCGCCAAGGTCACACTTATGACCGGGTCTATGTACCTTGGGGGTCCAGCCACAGGCAACCTAATTATTCAGATTTCCAGATTCTTTATTCAGCTGTGGCCACCGCTTGTGCATGCGCGTCTAATACAGGTATTACGGGCAGGTGAAGAACCACTGAAGCGGAAGGCAAACTGCCTCTGCCTGGAACAGAAATAATGAAGTTCAGCCCCAGGTCAGGTCAGAAAAGCCTCTGATTCGGGTGAGGGAGAGAAGACTGAATCCTGCTACAAAAAAAAGTATCTGTGACATCACAATAAGCCCCCATGGTCTGTGTACAGACAGTGGTGAGTACCTGCTGCTGTCTGGAAGTCCCGCCGCACATAGCGGATGGGGCGACTAACCGTGGGGGGGAATCGGCTTCTCCTACAGGCAGCAGCGGTTTGCCTCTCCTCCTCCTTCCAGTTTTGTGGAGATTTACTATCGCGAGACGCGGCCATTTTAACTTAGCCGGTGACCTGGGGAAATCCCTTCCCTCCCTACCACCCAGTCACAAATGGCGGGTACACTCTTGGTGGATATATTTATGGAGCCGTTTCATGTCTTCTGGCAAGACAGAGGTTGGCATTCAAGCTGAGATCTATGGCGAAGTTGGTTAACAATAAGTATGGTTATGGCACACAAGGGTGTACAGTGGGTTAATATGCAAATTAACAAAATAGTTAAAAATGTCACCTGAGAGTTGTAGTTTCAAGCTGTCATTTGCACTGTACTAGCAGCTGTTTTTTGCCCCAAACTGAGGAGACCCATCAGATTTACAGCATCCAGATGAGCAGTGACAGTGCTGAGTGAGTCCAGCAGCCAGACTACAGGAAGCAGGAAGTGTAAAGACAGATCAGCTCCTGTAACTTTCTATGCAGGTTAACACAGCACCACCTACTGGTTACTATCCGCAATTGCAGAATTCGGATCTAAATTAGGACTTTGCCCCGAGTATAAGTCGAGGTTAGGTTTTCAGGCTAACTTTTAAGCCTGAAAAATTCGACTTTTCGAGTTTTCCTATTGCGATTCAACATCTTCTATATCAACATTAATTGCCTGGACTTTTTGTATCACAATTGGGACATTTTTAAAAATGATGTCACCTAATCCAGAGAAAGGGATTTATTATGCAGCTAAACTGCCTATATATTAAAATGTTATGGCCAATAATGTATATATTTGATATGTCTACCTTTCACCTTTTAAGAACCTTAATTTCACCTTTAAGAGAAGTAACCTGGCTTTAATGGGGTTTACGGGGTGTGAAGTGTAACAGTGTACACATACTTGAGCTTGTATAAGTGAATTAACACTTTTAGGTCTATGTACCGAGAGACGCTATTGACTATTGGCTATCTCTGTCTTAAAGCTGTGTTAACCAAAGTACAAAGGATTAACACTGCTTAATAATGGGATCAAGTAACCTTGAACACCAGCAGATAGCTGCCATTAAAAATTCAGAATGGGTTAAACCCATCTGCAATGCACAGAGAGACGCTATCAGCTCGGTGCTTTGCAATAATGTTTTTCGGTACATAGCCCTGTTTTAAGAATATGTCATGTTAGTAATGCGACTATTGGTATTTAGAGATCCCTGATAAACCTGTAACCTCATTACCTTTCTCATGCTCTTTTTAGGGAACACACTGTAGATTCAAACAATAAATATAGTTCTAATGACCGAGTCCTTAGTAAAATTAACACGAATTAGAAACATTAAAGAAAAGCATCCTCTCCACATTCTCCCGTAAATAAAGATAAAAGTTTGAGAACAATAAATCTTATTCTCATTTCATAAAAGGAACAGCTAAGCTTATTTTAAATTGCTCTCTTCATCAGCGCTAAACAATTAAATGTCAGTACGAATAATACTTTGTCATTTCCATACAGCCAATAGCAAAGCAAGTGACATTAAGATAAATGTTCCATGATTATATTTCATAATGCTGTATTGGCAAACACAGACCAGGAAACATATCAGAACTTCTCTTGGAAATGGATTTGGAAGTTTGAAATTACATTTAAATCTAAAAGTGAATCTTTCTGCTAAAATATGATGTTTAAAGGGAAAAAAACAAAGAATGAGCCATTCACTGTCCAACAGGAATGATCCTTTCCAATAGAAACCTCAATTAGCAGGTTTAATTCTACCATTACATCCTACCTATCCAGTAACCAGCACAGTATATGGTTTATATATAAATCTATATATGATAAATCTACCCTTACATCCTACCTATACGGCAACCAGCACAGTATATGGTATCTATATATCTATATATGATAAATCTACCCTTACATCTACCTTCTGGTAACATCACTAGATGGTACTCTATAGTATCTAATATATGATAAATCTACCCTTAATCCTACCTATACTGGAACCAGCACAGTATACTGGTATCTATATATCTATATATGATAACATCTACCCTTTACAAATCCTACCTATCTGGTACCAGCACAGTATATGGTTCTATATATCTATATATGATAAATCTAACCCTTACAACATCCTCCTATCTGGTACCAGCACAGTATATGTATCTATATATATCTATATTGATAAATCTACCTACTCACTACCTATCCGGAAACCACCAGTATATGGTATCTATATATCTATATATGATAACTTACTCTTACATCCTACCTATCGTGTAACCAGCACAGTATATGGTATACTATATATCATATATGATAAATCTACCCTTACATCCTACCTATCCGTAACCAGCACAGTATATGATATCTATAGATCTATATATATATAAATCTACCCTTACATCCTACCTATCCGGTAACCAGCACAGTAATATGGTATCTAATATCTATATTGATAAATCTACCCTTACATCCTACCTATCCGGTAACCAGCACATATAGGTATCTATATATCTATATATGATAAATCTACCTTCTTACATCCTACCTATCCGGTAACCAGCACAGTATATGGTATCTATATATCATATATGATAAATCTACCCTTACCATCCTACCTATCCGGTAACCAGCACATATATGGTATCTATATATCTATATATGATAAATCTACTCCTTACATCCTACCCTATCCGGTAACCAGCACAGTATATGGTATCTATATATTCTATATATATAAATCTAATCTACCCTTACAGCCTACCTATCCAGTAACCACACAGTAATATGGTATCTATATATCTATATATGATAAATCTACCCTTACATCCTACCTATCCGGTAACAGCACAGTATATGATATCTAATATCTATATATGAAGATAATCTAAACCCCTTCCATCCTACCTATCCTATAACCAGCACAGTATAGGGTTCTATATATCTATATATGATAATCTAAACCCTTACATTCCACCTATCCGTAACCACACAGTATTATGTATATTATATCTAATATGATTACATCTAATCCTCAATCCTACCTATCCGTAACCAGCACAGTATATGGTATCTCTATATATCTAATATGATAAATCAACCCTTACATCCTACCTATCCGGTAACCACACACAGTATATGGTATCTATATATCTATATATAGTAAATCTACCCTTACATCCTACCTATCGGTAACCAGCACAGTATATGGTATCTTATATCTATATATGATAAATCTACCCTACATCCTACCTACTGGTAACCAGCACATTATATGTATCTATATATCTATATGATAATCTACCCTTACATCCTACCTATCTGGTAACCAGCACAGTATATATCTATATATCTATATTTGAAATCTACCCTTACAATCCTACGCTATCGGTAACCGCACATTTATGATATCTATATATCTATATATGATAATCTACCCTTACATCCTACCTATCCGGTAACCAGCACAGTATATGGTATCTATATATCATATATGATAAATCTACCTTACATCCTACCTATCTGTAACTAACCAGCACAGTATATGGTATCTCTATATCATATATAATAAATCTAAACCCTTACATCCTACCTATCCGTAACCAGCACAGTATTTGGTATCTATATACTTATATGATTAAATCTACCCTTACATTCTACCTATCCGGTAACCAGCACAGTATATGGTAATCTATATATCTATATATGATAAATCTACCCTTACATCCTACTCTCCCAGTAACCAGCACAGTATATGGTATCTATATATCTATATAGATAAATCTACCCTTACATCCTACCTATCCAGTACCACACAGTTAAATTGGTATCTATTAATCTATATATGATAAATCTAACCCTTACAACATACATCCTACCTATCCAGTAACCAGCACAGTTTTGGTATATATATCTATATATGATAAATCTAACCCTTACTGCATCCTACCTATCTGGTAACCAGCACAGTATTGGTATCTATATATCTATATTATAAATCTACCCTTACATCTTACCTATCCGTAACCAGCACAGTATACAGGTATCTATATATCTATTATGATAAATCTCCCTTACATCCTACCTATCCAGTAACCACACAGTATATGGTATCTATATATCTATATATGATAAATCTAACACTTCATTACATCTACCTATCCGGTAAACCAGCAACAAGTATAATGGTATCTATATCTATATATATATCTAACCCTTCATCCTCCTATCCGGTACGTCGCGTATTGGATCTATATATCTATATATAAATCTACCCTTACATCCTACCTATCCCGGTAACCAGCACAGTATATGGTATCTATATATATATATATGATAAATCTACCCTTACATCCTACCTATCCAGTAACCACACAATATATGGTTATCTATATAATGATAAATCTAACCCTTACATCCTACCTATCCGGTAACCAGCACAGTATATGGTTCTACATATGATAAATCTACGGACACCGAAAAGTCCTACCTATCTGTAACCAGCACAGGTATATGGTATCTATATATCTAATAGTAATAATCTACCCTTACATCCTACCTATCCGTAACCAGCACAGTATATGGTATCTTATATATCTATATATAAAATCAAGAAACCCTTACAGAATCCTACCTATCCGGGTAACCAGCACAGTATATGGTATCTATATAATACATCTAGATCTACCCTTACATCCTACCTATCCGGTAACCAGCACAGTATATGGATATCTATATATCTATATATGATAAATCTACCCTTACTCCTACCTATCCGGTAACGAGCACAGTATATGGAATCTATATATCTATATCATGATAAATCTACCCTAATACACCTATCCGGTACCCGCACAGTATATGGTATCTATATATCTATATATGATAAATCTACCCTTACATCCTACCTATCCGGTAACCAGCACAGTATGGTCTCTTATATGATAAATCTACCTTACATACTATCTACCGATTCGGTAACCAACAGATATATGATATCTATATATCTAAATATGATAAATCTACCCTTAAATCCTACCTATCGGTAACCAGCACAAGTATATGGTTATATATATAGTCCATGAGTAGATGATAATCTACCCTTTACAGTCCTACCCATCTGGTCCACAAGTTATATCTATTAATCATATATATAATCTACCTTACATCTACCTACCGTAACCGCACAGTATATGGTATCTGTATATGATAAATCTACCCTTACATCCTACCTATCTGGTAACCAGCACAGAATATGAGACTAATATATCTATTATGATGAAATCTACCCTTATATCCACCTATCCTCTAACCGGCACAGCACAGTATATGGTATCTTAATAATAGAATCTACCCTTCCTTCATCCTAACCATCTGGTAACCAGCCAACAGATATGATATCTATATATCTATATATGAAATCTACCCTACAAATCCTACCTATCCGTAACCAGCACAGTATTTGTATCTATCTAACTATATATGTAAATCTACCTTACTCTACTCTATCCGGTAACCAGCACAGTATAGTGTCTTATATCTATAAGCATAAATCTACCCTTACATCCTACCTTCCTAACCAGCACAGTATAATGGTATCTATATATCTATATATGATAAATCTACTCCTTACCTCCTACCTATCCAGTAACCAGCACATTAAATGGTATCTATATATCTATAGTATATAATCTACCCTTCATCCTCCTATCAGTAACCAGCACAGATATATGGTATTATATATCTATATATTATAAATCTAACCCTTACATCCTACCTATCTGTAACCAGCACAGTATATGGATCTATATATTCTATATGATAAATCTACCCTTACATCTTACCTATCCGGTAACCAGCACATAAATGATATCTATATATCTATATATATAATCTACCCTTACATCCTACCTATCCGTAACCAGCACAGTATATGGTATATATATATCTATATATGATAAATCTACCTTACATCCTAACCTATCCGGTAACCGGCACAGTATATGGTATCTATATATCATATATGATTAAATCTACCCTTCAACCTGCCCTATCCTTCCGGCTTAACCAGCGCAGTAATGGTATCTATATATCTATAGTAAAAATCTACCCTTACAACCTACCACCTGTAACCAGCACAGTATAATGGATCTATATATATATATATAATGATAAATCTACCCTACATCCTACCTATCCTAACCGCACATATATGTATCCTATATATGATAATCTACCTTACATCCTACCTATCCGGTAACCAGCACAGTAATATGGTATCTATCTATGATAAATCTACCCTTCCTCCATACCTATCTGGTAACCAGCACAGTATATGGTATCTATAATATCATATATGATAAAATCTACCCTTACACTCCTACCTATCCAGTAACCACACAGTATATGGTATCTCATATATATCATATAGATAATCTATCACCCTTACAATACATCAACCTATCCGTGAACCAGCCAGTAATATGGTATCTATATATGATAAATCTACCTTTACATCCTACCTATCCGGTAACCACACGTAATATGAAATCTATATATCTATATATGATAAATCAAACCCTTACATCCTACTATCCGGTAAACAGCAACATATATGAATCTATATATCTAATATGTAAATCTACCCTTACATCCACCTATCCGTAACCAGCACAGTATATGTACTATATATCTATATATGATAAATCTACCCTTACATCCTACTATCCGGTAACCAGCACAGTATATGGTATCTGTATATATATAGATACTATCCTTACACTACCGATTCGGTAACCAGAAAGTATATGATATCTATTATCTATATATGATAAATCTACCCTTAAATCCTACTCTATCGGTAACCACACAGTATATGGATCATAATATCCATATATGATAAATCTACCCTTAACATCCTCCCATCTGGTAACCGACACAGTATATGATATCTATATATCTATATGAAACTCTTACTACCTACATCCTACCTATCCGGTAACCAGCACAGTATTGGTCATCTGTATATGAATAAATCTACCTTACATCCTACCTATCTTGTAACCAGCACAGTATGATATCTATATATCTATATATGATAATCTACCCTTATATCCTACCTATCCGGTCAACCAGCCACAGTATATGGTATCTGTATATATGATAAATCTACCTTACAGATCCTACCTACTCTGGTAAACCAGCACAGTATATGTACTATATATCTAGTATAATGAAAATCTAACCCTTACATCCCTCTATCCGGTAACCCAGCACAGTATTGATATCTAATATCTATGTATGAGTAAAATCTACCCTTACAACATCCACCTATCCCGGTAACCACACAGTAATGGTATCTATTATATCTATATATATAAATCTACCCTTACATCTACCTATCTGCTAACCAGCACAGTATATGGCTATCTAATATCTATATATGATAATCTACCCTTCATCCTACCTATCCGGTACCAGCACAGTTATGATATTTATATATATAATCTACCCTTACATCCTACCCTATCGGACACCAGCACAGTATATTGGTACTATATATCTATATATGATAAAATCTACCCTTACATCCTACCTATCCATTAACCACACATATATGATATGATCACATCTATATATGATAAATCTACCCTTACATCCTACCTATCCGTTAACCAGCAAGGTATAGTATCTATATATCTATATATGATAAATCACCTTACATCCTACCTATCGCGGTAACCAGCACAGTATATGGTATCCATAATATCTAATATGATAAAATCTGCACCCTTACATCCTACCTATCCGGTAACCAGCACAGTATATTTGTATCTTATCTTATATGATAAATCTAACCCTACATCCTACCTATCTGGTAACCAGCACAGTGATCTGATATATCAATATATCTATATATGATAAATCTAACCCTTACACACACTATCTGTACCAGCACATAGCTGGTATTATCTATAATCTATATATGATAAATCTAACCCTTACATCCTGCCTATCCGGTAACCCAGCACAGTATATGATATCTATATATCTAATATGATAATCTAACCCTTAAATCATACCTATCCGGTAACCAGCACAGTATTGATATCTAATATATCTGTATAGTAAATCTACCATTACAGTTCTACCTATCCGGATAACCAGCACAGTATATTTATCTATATATCTATATATGATAATCTACCCTACATACTACCTATTGGTAACCAGCACAGTATATGGTTCTCTATACTATATATGATGATCTACCCTTACATCCTACCCTTCCCTACTCCGGTAACCACACAGTATATTCTATATTCATATATTAAACACCTACATCCTGCCTATCCGGTACCAGCGTATATGTATCTATATATTCTAATATGATAAATCTACCCTTACATCTACCTATCCGTTAACCAGCACAGTATATGGATATCTATATATCATATATATAATCTACCCTTACATCCTACCTATCGGTAACCAGCACAGTATAATGTATCTATATATCTATATATGATAATCTACCCTTACTCCTACCCTATCGGTAACCAGCACAGTATATGGTAGTATCTATATATGATAATCTAACCTACATCCTACCCTACTCGTGGTAACCAGCACATTATATGGTATCTATATATCTATATATGATAATCTCTAACCCTTACATCCTACCTATCCGGTAACCGACAGTATATGGTATCTACCGATGATAAATCTACCTTACATCCTACCTTCTGGTCCAGCACAGTTATGTATCTAATATATAGAAATCTCTACCCTTACATCCTACCTATATCCGTAACCAGCACAGTATATGGTAATCTAATATCTATATATATGATAAATCGTACCCTTAACATCCTACCTATCCGGTAACAGCACAGTATATGGTATCTATAATCTATATATGATAAATCTGACCCTACATCCTACCTATCGGTAACCAGCACAGTATAGATATCTATATCTATATAGAAAATCTAACCCTTGACATCCTCCTATCCATGTAACCAACAGTTATAATGTATCTATATATCTCATATGATAAATCTACCCTTACATCCCACCTATCCGGTAACCTGTACAGTAAAGGTACTCATATATCTAATATGATAAATCTAACCCTTACATCCACCTATCTGGTAACCACACAGTATATGGTATTATATATCTATATATGATAAATCTACCCTTAACATCCTACCCTATCCGGTAACCAGCAGTATATGAATATCTTATATCTATATAGATAAACTCTAACCTTACATCCCACCTATCCGGTACCATGACAGTATATGGTATCTATAATCTATATGATTAATCTACTAACCCTTACATCCTACCTATCGGTACCACACACAGTAATTGATATCTATATATCTATATATGATAAATCTACCCCTTACTCTCCCCTATCCGGTAACCGACAGTATATTAGTATGCTATATATCATATTGATAAATCTAACCCTTCGCATACCCTAGCCTATCCGGTAACCGCAACAGTATAATATCTCAGGAATATTTAATAAAATGTTCCCTTATCTGTTATCGGTTAACCCAACAGTATATGATAACTTATATATATAAATCTTAAACTATCATCCTATTGGTCAAAATCCACCATTCGTAGACTTTATTGATACTCTGATATCTATATATCTATATATGATAAATCTACCCTTACAATCCTACCTATCCGGTAACCGCTACATAGTAATTATTTCTATATATCTACATATGATACATCTATAACCTTACATCCTACCTATCCGTAACCAGCACAGTATATGTATCTATATATCTATATATGATAAATCTACCCTTGACATCCTACCTATGCCGTAACAGCACAGTATATGGAATATATATCTTATATGATAAATCTACCCTTAATCCTACCTATCGTAACCAGCACAGTATATGGTATTTATATATCTATATATGATAATCTACCCTTACATCCTACCGATTCCGGTAACCAGCACAGTATATGGTATCTATATTCTATATAGATCATCTACCCTTACATCCTACCTATCCGGTACACCAGCACAGTATATGGTATCTATTATCTATATATGATAAATCTACCCTTACATCCTACCATCCGGTAACCATCAGTAGATGGTATCTATATATCTATATATGATAAATTACCCTTAATCCTACCATATCCGGTAACCAGCACAGTATGGTATCTATATATCTATATATGATAAAATCTACCCTTACATCCTACCTATCTGGTAAACCACACAGATATGATATCTAGTAATATCTATATATGATAAATCTAACCTTACATCCACTATCCGGTAACCAGCACGTATATGATATTCTATATATCTATATATGATAAATCACTACCTTACATCTCCTACCTATCCGATAACCAGCACAGTATATGGTATCTATGATATCTATATATGATAAATCTACCCTTACATCCTACCTATCGGTACCAGCCACAGTATATGATATCTATATTCTATATATGATAAATCTACCCTTACACTACCTATCCGGAACCAGCACAGTAATCTGATATCTATCTATCTATATATGATAAATCTACCCTTACATCCTACCTATCCTAACCAGCACAGTAATAATGGTAGCTTATATCTATATATGATAAATCTACCCTGTACATCCTACCTATCCGGTAACCCGCAAGTATTCCATCGATATCATATATATGTTATCTATGGGATATACGATTCTATATCTAGGATAATCTACCTAATCCTACACGCCTTATGGAACCAGCAACGTATATGCGTCTCTATATATCTATATATGATAAAGCTACCCTTACATCTACCTTCGCATAACAGCACAGTATATGTATCTATATATCTTATAGATAAATCTACCCTTACATACCTAATCTCCGGAACCCGCACAGTATTATGGATCTATATATCATATAATGATAAATCTACCCTAATCCTACCTCTCGGTAACCAGCCACAGTATATGATTATATATATATCTAATTATTA
Source organism: Hymenochirus boettgeri (assembly GCA_019447015.1). NCBI lineage: Eukaryota > Metazoa > Chordata > Amphibia > Anura > Pipidae > Hymenochirus > Hymenochirus boettgeri. The sequence goes on along the minus strand of CM033477.1, from coordinate 164,352,692 downwards.
TAAATCTACCCTTACATCCTACCTATGCGTAACCAGCCAACAGTATATGATATCTATCTATCTATATATTGATAAATCTCTCTACCTTACTCTCACCTATCCGTTGCAACCAGCACAGTATATGTATCTAATTCTATAGATGAGAACAGTTACCTTACATCCACCCATATCTGGTAACCAGACACGCGATATTGGTATCTATAATCTGATATATATAAATCTTCACCTTACATCCTACCTATCGGTAACCAGCACAGTATATGATATCTATATATCTATAGATAATCTCCCTATCTACCTCCGGTAACAGAGTATTTTGCATCTATATTGTACTCCTTACACTCCTACCTTCCGGACCATCACAGTATATGGATATCTATATATCTGATATATGATAAATCTATCCTTACATCCTACCTATCGGTTACACCAGACACAGTATATGATCTATATATCTATATATGATTAAAATCTAACCCTTCACATCCTACCTATCTGGGTAACCACGCACCTATATGGTATCTATATATCTGATATATGATAAAATCTACCACATCCTACCTATCCGGTAACGCCACACGTATATGGATATCTATATATGTATAATCTCCCCTTACATCCTACCTATCCGCGTAACCACGCACAGTATATGTATCTATATATCCATTATATGATAAATCCTACCTCTTACATCCTATTCCAGTGTAACCAGACACAGTATATGATCATATCTCATATATGATAACTATAAACCCTTACAAATCCACCTATCCGGGTTAAACCAGCACAGTCAATGATATCTAAATATATCATATATGATAAATCTACACCTTATAATCCACCTATCCCGTACACCAGCACAGTATAACTGGTATCTATATATCTATATATGATAAATCTAACTCTACATTACTATCCGGTACCGCACAGTGATATGTAATCTAAATCATATCTATAAATGATTACTACCCTTCTAATCCTTGACTAGCGTACTCCAGCCCAGTAATATGGTATCTATATATGTATAGATAAATCTACCCTTACATCCTCACTATCCGCGTACACCAGCACCATATATGGTATCTATATATCTATATATGATAATCTACCCTTACATCTACCTATCGTAACCTAGCCGTATATTGATTGTTTATGTTGCACTGCAACGTCTCACTCTCCAGATCTTATACCCATTCCATTGTATCTGTTTACCCACCTAATGATTGTAAGCTCTTGGGGGGCAACAAACTCTTTATTGTGGGTAAGCACCAGCACTTCTATTTATAATAATATTTATATATTTATGTACTGAAACATCTATGTATTTTAACACCCTTGTAATGGACTTTATCCTTGTATTTGTACTGTACATCGCTGTGATCTCCAAGTGGGCCGCTTTCAAATAACCTATACTACTACATACATCCATCCTACACATACATACATACAAAACATACATACATACTATAAAAGGTAAGACAAGGTCATTATGTTTTAGGAATGTGGTTTTGGTGTGGCCATAACCCATTGGTTTTGGAACCATATACCCATTTGCTATTTCACTGAGGAAACTCGCATCTTCCTTGCAAAACTGAGCCTTATTTCTTGAGCTTACCCACGACCATTTGTCCTTTGGGAGAGGAGCTTGGCTTGTCTACATGCATGCGTTTAGCAATTTAAGCTCCGGAACATCTTCCTGCTTCTCATCGGTCAAGGGTCAGTGCACATAATAAAACTGGTTCCACAAGAAAGCCTAACAACCCAATGATTCCCTTGCCATGCAGTCAATGTTTCATAGTCTAGAGATGCCAATTAGCATTTATTTATTGTGTTCACCAAGTCATGAATCTTGTTGAGAAAGAGTGGGAACATAAATTGAGCGGCTTATGAAGAAGATAAGGGAAATGTACTAACAGAGATTATTTCATCTGAGGGTGCATAAGTGTTAGGGATACTGGACTCTGTCCTGGACATATCTTGCAATAGTTTGATTTTTCTGAAACTTTGTTTTAAACACCGGAAAAGCGTCCATTTGTTGTTCGGTAGAATATTAAAATGGTCGAAATAGTCTTGATGCCTATAATATGCAATGTGTGGGTATACTTATAGTAATTGTATCTACAAACAACAAACTACTACTACTTCTCAATTAATATTACACAACTAACTCTTATTACTACTCTAACTAATACAAACCACAACTCTACTACTACTTTCTTCTTCTACTATTGACTACAACTTCTTACTATATTATAACTACTACTACGACTACTACTACTACTACAACTACTACTGCTATTAATACTATACGATACTACTGACTACTACTACTACTACTACTACTCACTACTACAACTACTACTCCTACTCTGCTTGCTGCTGAGGCTGCTACAACAACTCACTACTCTACTCACCACTACTACTACGACACCAAACAACTACTACTACTACTCTAGTATAACTACTACTACTGCTACAACTACTACAACTATAACTACTGCTATTACTACTTTTACTACTACTGATTACAACTACTACTATACTATCTTCTTAACTAAACCGACCACTGATTATTATTAATATTATTATTAATTATTTTATGTAATTATTATTAGTATTATTATTATTATTAATTATTATTATTATTATTAATAGTATTATATTATTATTATTATCTATGAAATAGTATTGGATCCCCCTAACCTCTGCCACATCAAAAGTAATACGGGGCAGATATAAAGTTTCAATAAGTTTTCAAGGATATTTCTGTTGAAGTCAGCGGTACATTATTAGAGGATAACATGCCAACCCGTTTATTTAGTATTCAGTAAAGCAACCGAATCTGCGAATAAGATATTTCCGATTTATGAAACACTTAATTAAAAACACAACCTTTATTAATGGAGGCGGGAAGAAATGATTAACTGTAATTGGTAACTAAAAAAAAAAATTGGTTAAAAAAAATCTCTGAGCTGAGACGCCTGTCATATGCCTAGATAGGAGAGGTATTTACACGGAGTAATAAACGCGTTCATGGGTGAGACATTGGGTGGCTTATCTGGGATATTCACTATCAACTGGGACCAATTGTACCAGGTCACAATGGCCTAGATAATGAAGGTATTTACGGGAGGTAATAAACGTCTCATGGGGAGACATTGGGGGTGCTGGATCTGGGATATTCACTGGGACCAATGTACCGGTCACTGGCCTAGATAAGGAAGTATTAACAGGAGGTAATATAATAACGTATCATGGGTGAGACATTGGGTGCTGATCGGGATATTCACTGGGACCAATTGTACCAGGTCCAGGGCCTAGATAAGGAAGGTATTTTAACAGGAGGTAATAAAACGTATCATGGTGAAGACAGTGGGGTGCGGATCTGGATATTCACTGGGACCAATTGGACCAGTCACATGGCCTAGATAAGGAAGGATTAACAGGAGGTAATAAATGTATCATGGGTGAAGACATTGGGTGCGGATCTGGGATATTCACTGGGACCAATTGTACCAGTCCATGTCTAGATAAGGGAAGGTATTTAAAGACAGAATATCAAACGTATCAATGGGTGGAGAATTGGGTGCTGATCTGGGTATTCACAGGGTCCAATTGTACCAGGTCACATGGGCCTAGATAGGAAGGTATTTAACAGGAGGTAATAACCATATCATGGGTGAGACATTGGTGCTGTAATGGGATAATTCCCGTGGACCAATTGTACGCAGGTCACCTGGCCTAGATAAGGAAAGGTTTATACAGGAGGTAATCACGTATCATGGGTGAGACTGGGTGCTGAATGGGAATATTCATTCACTGGGAACCAATTGGTACCAGGTCACATGGCCTAATAAGGAAGGTATTTAACAGGAGATATAACGTATCATGGTGAGACATTGGGTGCTGATCTGGATAATTCACGGGACCACATTGTACCAGTCACATGGCCTATATAAGGAAGGTATTTATCCATGAGATAATAAACCGTATCATGTGTGAGACATTGGTGCTTGATCTGGGATATTCACTGGGCCAATTGTACCAGGTCACATGGCCAGATAATGAGGTATTTAACAGGAGGTAATAACGTATCATGGGTGAGAATTGGGTGCTGATCTGGATATTCACTGGGACCAATTGTACCAGCTCACATGGCTATATAAGGAAGTAATTTCACAGGAGGTATAAACGTATCCTGGGTGATACATTGGGTTGCTGATCGGGATATCAACTGGGACCAATTGTACCAGGTCACATGGCCTATATAAGGAAGGTATTTAACAGGATGTAATAAACGTATCATGGGTGAGACATTGGGTGCTTATCTTGGATATTCACTGGGACCAATTGTACCAGGTCACATTGCCTAGATCAGGAAGGTATTTAAACAGGAGTCATAATGTAATCATGGGTGAGACTTGTGTGCTGATCTGGGTATATTCACTGGGACGCAATTGTCCAGGTTCACATGGTCTAGATAAGGAAAGGTCTTTAACAGGTCATAAACCGTATCATGTGCAAGACATTGGGTGCTGATCTGGATATTCACTGGGTCCAATTGTCCCCAGTCACATTGTCCTAGATAAGGAAGGTTATTAACAGGATGTATAAACGTATCATGGGTGGAGACATTGGGGTGGCTGATCTGGATCTTCCCACTGGGACCATTGTACCATGTTCAAACATGGCCTAGATAAGGAAGGTATTAACAGGAGGTATAACGTATCATTGGTGAGGACATTGGGTTCCTGATCTGGTATTCACTGGGACCCATTGTCCAGGGTCACAATGCCCCTAGGAAGGAAAGTATTATAAAACAGATGTAATAAACGTATCGATGGGTGAGACCTTGGTGCGATCTGGGAATATTTCAACTGGACCATTGACCAGGTCACATGCCTAGATAAGAAGGTATTTAACCATGAGGTAATAATTTAATCATTGGTGAGACATTGGGTCTGATCTGGGATATTCACTGGGACCAATTGTACCAGGTCACATGGCTAGATAAGGAAGGTATTTTACAGGAGAAACGGAGTAATAAACGTTCATGGGTGAGACCTTGGGTGCTGATCTGGGATATTCAAGGGTCCAATTGTACCAGGTCACATGGCCTAGATAAGGAAGGTATTTAACAGGAGTAATAAACATATCATGGTGAGACATTGGGTGCGATATGGGATATTCCTGGGACAATTGTACCAGGGTCACCTGCCTAAACGGAAGGTAGTTAACAGGATGTAATAAACGTATCATGGTGAGACATGGGTGCTATATGGGATATTCACTGGACCAATTGTCCAGGTCACATGCCTGATTAAGGAAGGTAATTTAACAGGAGATACTAAACGTATCATGGGTGGAGACATTGGGTGCGTGATCTGGGATAATTCACGGGACCAATTGTACCAGGTCACATGGCTCTCGATAAGGAAGGTATTTATCAGGAGATAATAAACGTATCACATGTTGAGACTTGGGTGCTGATCTTGGGATAATTCATCTGGGTCCAATTGTACTACAGTTCACTGGCATATTAAGGAAGGTATTTAACAGGAGTAATAAACGTATCATGTGGTGAGACATTGGTGCTGATATTGGATTCAACTGGGTCATTGGTCCAGTCACATGGAATAGATAAGGACGGTATCTAACATGAGTAAGAAACTTATCATGGGTGAGACATTGGTGCTGATCTGGGATTTCACTGACCAATTGTACCAGGTCCATGCCTGATAAGGAAGGTATTTAACAGGAGTAATAAACGTACATGGTTGAGACATGGGGTGCTGATCTGGATGTCACTGGGGACCCACTTTGTCCAGGTCACATGGCCTAGATAAGAAGGTATTTAACGGGAGGTAAAGAAATGTATCATGGGTGAGACATTGGGTGCTGATCTGGGATATTCATCACTGGGACCAATTGTACCATGTCCCAATGGCCTAATAAGGAAGTATTTAACAGAACATAATAAACATTCATGGGTGAAAACATTGGGTGCTGATATGGGAGATTCACTGGTCCAATTGTACCAGGTCACATGGCCTTGCTAAGGAAGGTATTTACCAGGAGGTAATAAACTATCATTGGTGAGACTTGGGTGCTGATATGGGATAATTCACTGGGTCCAATTGTAGCCGGTCCATGGATTATATAAGGAAAGGTTATTTAACAGGAGGTAATAAACGTATCAATTGGGTGATACCTTGGGTGCTGATATGGGATAATATCATTGGGTCAATTGTACCCAGGTCACAATGCCGCATCCTACCTATCTGGTAACCAGCACAGTATATGGTATCTATATATCGATATATGATAAATCTACCCTTACATCCTACCTATCCGGTAAACCAGCACAGTATATGGTCATTATATATCTATAATATGATAATCTACCTTACAATCCTCCTACCTATCCGGTAACCAGCAGAGTATATGGTATCTATATATCTATATTGATAAATCTACCCTTACATCCTACCTATCCAGTAACCAGCACAGTATATGGTATCTATATATCTACTATATATAAAATCTAAACCCTTACATCCTACCTATCCGGTAACAAGCACAGTATATGATATCTATATATCTAATATATGAAATCTACCCTTACATCCTACCTATCCGGTAACCAGCACAGTATATGGTTTTATATATCTAATATGATAAATCTACCTTACACCTACCTATCCGGTAACCAGCACAGTATATGGTATCTATATATATATATGATAAATCTCCCTTACATCCTACCTATCCGGTAACCACCACAGTATATGGTATCTATATATCTATATATTATAAATCTAAACCCTTAATCCTCCTATCTGGTACCCACAGATAATGGTATCTCTATAATCTATATTGATAAATCTACCCTTACATCCCTACCTATCTGGTAACCAGCACATATATGATATCTATAATCTTATATGATAAATCTACCCTTTCATCCTACCTATCCGTAACCAGCACAGTATATGGTATCTATATATCATATTGATAAATCTACCCTTACATCCTACCTATCCTGGTAACCACACAGTAATGGTATCTTATATCTATATATGATAAATCTACCCTTACATCCTACCTATCCGGTAACCAGCACAGTATTTGGATATCTATATACTATTATGATAAATCTACCCTTACATCTACCTATCCGGTAACCAACAGTATATGGTATCTATATATCTATATATGATAAATCTACCCTTACATCCTACCTATCCGTAACCAGCACAGTATATGGTACTATATATCTATATATATAAATCTACCCTTACATCCTACCTATCCGTAACCCACACGTAAATTATCTATATATCTATATTGATAAATCTACCCTTACATCCTACCTATCCTAAACCAGCACGTATAATGGTACTCTATATATCTATATATGATAAATCTACCCTTACCCTACCTATCTGGTAACCAGCACAGTATATGGTATCTATATATCTATATTGATAAATCTACCCTTACATCTTACCTATCCGTTAACCAGCACAGTACATGATATCTATATATCTATATATGATAATCTAACCCTTACATCCTACCTACCAGTCCCAGCACAGTATATATCTATATATCTATATATGATAAATTACCCTTACATCCTACCTATCGCGTAAACCAGCACAGTATATGGTATCTTTATCTATATATGAATAATCTACCCTTGCATCCTGCCTATCCGGTAACCAGCCAGTATATGGTATCTCTATATCTATATATGAAAATCTACCCTTACATCCTACCTATCCAGTAACCAGCACAGTATATGGTATCTATATATCTATATATGATAAATCTACCCTTACATCCTACCTTTCCGGTAACCAGCACAGTATATGGTATCTACATATCTATATATGATAAATCTACCCTTACATCCTACCTATCCTGTAACCAGCACAGTATATGGATCTATATATATATATATGATAAATCTACCCTTACATCCCACCTATCCGGTAACCAGCACAATATATGGTATCTATATATCTATATATGATAAATCTACCCTTACATCCTACCTATCTAGTACCCAGCACAGTATTTGATTGTTTTATTTGCACTGCATACGTCTTACTCCAGCACTTATACCCATTCTATTGTATCTGTACCCACCTAGATTGTAAGCTCTTCGGGGCAAAGAACTCATTACGTCTTGTGGTAAAGCCCTAGCACTTCTATATATATAATTTATATATTTATATACTGAACTATCTATGTATTTTACCCCTTGTATGACTTTTGTATTTTGTTACTGTACAGCGCTGTGTCTCCAAGTGGCGCTTTATAAATAAACTATACATACATACATACATACATACATACACATACATACATACAAACATACATACATACTATAAGGTAAGACAAGGTCATTATGTTTGTAGGAAGGTGTTTGGTGTGGCCATAACCAATTGGTTTTGGAAACATATACACATTTGCTATTTCACATTAGGAACTAGCAGCTCCTTGCAAAACTGAGCCTTATTTCTTGAGCTTACCAGCGACCATTGCCTTTGGGAGAGGAGCTTGGCTGCTACATGCAGGAGGTTTAGCAATTTAAGCTCCGGAACATCTTCCTGCTTATCAGAGGTCAAAGGGTCAGTGCACATAATAAAACTGGGTTCCACAAGAAAGCCTTAACAACCCAATGATTTCCCTTGCCATGCAGTCAATGTTATCAATAGTCTAGAGATGCCAATAGCACTTATATTTATTGTGTTCACCAAGGTCAGTGATAATCTTGTTGAGAAAGTGGGAAAATAAATTGAGCGTGCTGAATGAAAGAAGATAAGGGAAATGTAATAAAAGAGATTATTTCATCTGAGGGTGATACAGTGTTAGGGAATTACTGGAACTCTGTCTGGACATATTCTTGCAAATAGTTTGATTTTCTGAAACTTTGTTTTAAACAAAGGAAAAGTCCAGTTTGTTGTTCGGTAGAATATTAAAATGTCAGAAATAGTCTTGATGCTCTAATATGCAATGTGTGGGTAGACTGAATAGTAATTGGATACTACAACAACTACTACTACTTCTTCAATTAATATTACTACAACTACTCTTATTACTACTACTACAACTAATACAACAACAACAACTACTACTACTACTTCTTCTACTACTACTACAACTTCTACTACTATTATAACTACTACTACTACTACTACTACTACTACAACTACTACTGCTATTAATACTACTACTACTACTACTACTACTACTACTACTACTACTACTACTA